>NW_025909383.1:8267-29769 GCF_018835915.1 Vigna umbellata
TTCCCCCCCGACGATCACACCTGTATGTCCTCTGTTTCCACACTAGTTGTCAATGCAACGCAATCTCACTTACAAAAACCTACTTTCATTTTCCACATATCTGAAAGGCTTCACCTCAATTGGCACACGTAAAAATCACTCACAAGCACGACTTATTAACAAACCATGCAACCTAATATGCACACAAATACAAGCATAAAAAAATTGCAAGGAAGCGAGAGTAACCTCTCAAAGCACTGAACCCACCCTTCCTCAACAAACCAACACCAAGGGTCTCCCTCATCACATCGCTTCTCGTTCAATCCTCAACGCCACTTCAACTCTCAACCTGTGCTGCAAAGTCGGAACTTCCCACCTCCTCAACGTCCTTCACAATTGCACCTCTTGTTCAACCCCCAACGGTTCCAACCCAGCCCTAGGAGCTCTACTTCAGCTTTAGCTCCTCTTTCTTCACCTTCATTTCCGACCAAGCCCTCGCGCACCTCGGCCATCGATCGTCGGTCGGAGAGGAGTCGGGATAATGGCGGCGACTCGTCGGAGCACCTCGCGCTAGTCTCGACAACGGACATCGGTTGCAGAGAGAAAAGAGGCGCGCGAATCTTCACGGTGTGAACGAGGTAGGACTGGACCTGAGAGCGGATCTGGAGGGACTGTGATCTCGAGCGCTGGATCGGAGGTGCGATCGAGCGCTGATAGAGGGGAGGTTGGGTCCGAGAGGTCCTGCGCCGAGAGAAGTCGCGGAGTTGATATTGTCGAAGAGAGACTCCATCGATGATGGCTACGCGCGGATGGCGAAGATGGCGGAGACTGCTACTGCTTCTGGGTGTGTGTTTGTGTGGGAGGGTGTTCGGATGTGGTGCGATTTTGGACTTGATGGACTTTTGGTTTCAGCTCTGCGTGACTCGCTGTTACCAACACACGACCCGCCCGTTCATGGGAGCCAAAAATTCTATCCACCCCCAAAGTTTGTCATTTTGTAGAACATCAGTTAAATTCCTGATTTATTCAAAATTAGATTAAAATTTTAGAAATGTGACACAGGTTTATATTGGGGGGAGAGAAATTTTTTTATATTATTAACTATAAATAATTTATATATTTTATTTAAATACAGTACTATTTTTGTACTGCTAGATTTATTTTAAATATTTAAAACTGCCTTTTTATAAAATATGTTTAGTCAAAGATTTAAATATTATTAATAGTTTTAAAATCATTTTTTATATTAATATCAGAAATAGAATAGAAGAGAGAGTAGAGACAAACAGAAAGAAGAAAGAAGAACTAACAAAATGGCTACAAGAGAGAGCAATAAAGTCGACTAGAGAAAAGATTACTTAAAAAAAAAAGCAGGGAAAGATAGAGAAGAAACGACTGAAAAAAATATGAATGAATTTTAAAATTTATTGTTTTTTTGGGAATTTAAAATGCTTCTATTTAACCAATTAAATCAATTTTTACTAAATTTTGGAATTATACTGATTGTCCCTAAATTTTCCTATCAAAATATTATATTTTAACAAAAATAATTCAATTCTTTGTAAAATCTCTCTTAAAGTATTGTCTCCAGAGGTTTACTGTATGTTAAATCAAGTAATCATGAGGTTACAGTTAACTTTTAATTAAGAAAGAAATTAATAATTTTTGGGCGATGAAAAAATTGTAACAATTTTTACTATTGACTTGGTTTCATATCAAAAACATTTTAACATAATTCACTATCTACATTTCAAATTAAGTTTAAAATCAAATTCAAGTCTATTTTAATTTAAAAATATTTAATAACAACTCATTGAAATATTTAGATTCACATTTTATTTAGTCTGAAAGTCCAAACAAGAAATATTGTGTAGCAAAAGTAATAATAATAATATATCAATTAAATTATAGTCAGAATCCATTCCTTCCGTGTGCTTCCCTCTTGTAGTGTTTTCAACTCATAATAATATTCTCTTCAACATGATTTTCCTGCTGATGGGTCAAGATGGCCTCTTTCTTCCCACCGGCCATGCCTCCAAGACCCCTTCCCGAAAAAACCCAATTTTTCATTTCCCTCAAAGTTCGATGCCTTCTTGCTTCAGAGTCAAATCCAGTTCCCGATTTTCCTCCAACCGAGTCGGTTCTCGCCACGTTCATCAACGGGTCTCTCGCTGCGTGAGGACTGAACTTCAACCCCGCGTACTAATGGATTACCTGCATTTCACGCCGTGCTACCCTTCTCCGACGCGGAGTACATCAGCAAGAACTCGCCTCGTTTTGTTGAATCATTGGTGTCCATGATTGACGAGAAAGATGACGCTCCACGACGTTACGGAAGTTCTTCAGGTACAACCCCATCAACGAGTTTGAACCGTTTTTCGAGAGTTTGGGAATTGGCCTTTCCGAGTTGCATTTGTTTTCCCCCATGACATGATATTTCTTGGCTGATGATCACGTGTTGCTTCATAATTTCCATGTATTTGTGGGTAACTACGGGTGTGCCAAGGATAGTAATGGGGAGGTTCTAAAAGAGTCCAAAAGAAACGTTTTTTGGGTAGCCGGTGGTTTGTTGGAGTCAAACCGTTGCTAAGGCTATGAGAATTGGGTTTGAGTAGATCAAATGTTGTGAAGCTTGTTGTTTGCTGGTGCCCTTTGCTTTTGGTTTGGTGATGTCCAATTTTAATAGTTGCCTGTGCTTGAGTGGATGAAGAGATAGGATTGAAAGTTGATTTGATGGTGAAATTACTGATCTTGTTCAAGGATCTAGTTGGAAAGAAATGGGCTTGAGACTTCGCCGTTTGCTTCATAAAGTGGGGTTATTCTAGAGGAACGATCCACAATTTGTTTAGGGGAACCCGAAACTGTTTTTGGATAGGTATTGGGAAGAAGGTGGTACTTATTTTTTGGTCGATTGGTTAAAATTGGTGTTGAGATAAATGTGATTTATTCTTATTTTGTGGAGTATCCCAATATCTTGTCATATAAGTGTGCGAAAAATATGTTGAAAGTGATTGGCTTTTTGTGTGCTATTGGAATGGGAAAAGATGACATTTCTCACATTTTCTCTAAGCACGTGCATCTCTTGAGTACATGTTCCTTGAAAGGTCATAAAACTGTCTGTCAGGAGTTAAAAGTTGGAAAAGCTGATTTGTATCAAATCATAAAGGATGATCCATTGAAGCTAATTAGTTTTTCATCAAAGCAGCAACAGAAGAGCGATGGAAAGGTAGATAGTCATGACCCACGAAACTATTTGGAAAAAAGAACTTTCTTGCTGAAATTGGGATATACTGAAAACTCTGAAGAGATGGCAAGAGCATTAAGAATGTTCAGAGGTAGAGGTGATCAATTACAAGAGAGGTTTGATTGCCTGGTAGAAGCTGGTTTGGACTATAATAGTGCGATCGAAATGATAAAACGAGCTCCTATGATTCTAAGCCAGAACAAAACTGTAATTAAAAGGAAAATTGATTTCTTAAAAGATGTTTTAGATTACCCACTAGAATGTCTCGTGGGATTTCCAACATACTTTTGCCATGATTTGGACAAAATTGTTGAAAGACTTTCAATGTATGCATGGCTGAAGGAGAGGAATGCCATAAATCCTACGTTAACCTTGAGTACCATAGTTGCATCCAATGATAAACGCTTTGAAAAGTACTTTGTGAACGTGCATCCTCAAGGTCCAGCCGTCTGGAAGGGTTTAAAAAGGTTATCTAAAAAAGATAAGAACTAATAGCTCCTTGCAATGTATCCAGTTTTGTTTTGATAAGTTGTCTCTTGATTTTAAGATGCTTTGCTTGGCTCTTTGTTCTAAAATCCTTGCATTTTTTTGTTGTAAATATAGAGGGCTGTCTATCTCTGCGTGTAAGATTTCTTTGTTGATAATATTGCTACATCTATCGTTTATGTTGTCTGGATCTATTTGGAGCAATTGCTTACTGTACATAACATTTTTTTGCGGTATCACACGATTTTGGTTTTAGTCCCTACTCGAAACTTTGATGGTTTTTAGTCCTCATAGTATTGAAACTATTAGTATTAATCCTTAAAAATGGACGGCGTCAACTTTTAGTTGATCTGGCAAACGGCGAGGCCACGTCTTCTTCCCACGTTGCTTCTTCGTCATCTTAGTTGGGGGCAAAGTTGAGTTCTTCTTTTTCGTCATCTGAGATTAACCAATTCACCAAAGGCTCCCTATCATCCTTCTCGTCAATCCTCAACGCCACTTTCAACTCCTTCAACCCTTGTGCTGCAAATTCGAACCTTCCACTCCTCAACGCTTCCTTCACACTTTCTAACCTCTTGTTCAACCCCACAACAGTTCCAACCAGCCCTAGGAGTTCCTTCACCTTTAGCTCCTCTTTCTTCACCTTCATTTCCGACACAACCTCGCGCACCTCGGCATCGATCGGTCGGTCGGAGAGGAGTCGGATAATGGCAGCGACGTCGTCGGAGACCTCGCGAGTCTGCGAAACGGCATCGTTGCAGAGAGAGAAGAGGCGCGCGAAGTCTTCACGGTGTGAGACGAGGTAGGACTGGACCTGAGAGCGGATCTGGAGGGACTGCGACTCGAGGCGCTGGATCAGGAGGTGCAGATCGGGCGCTGATAGAGGGGAGGTTGGGTCCGAGAGGTCCTGCGCCGAGAGAAGGTCGCGGACGTTGATATTGTCGAAGAGAGACTCCATCGACGGCGCTAGCGCGGTGGCGAAGATGGCGGAGACTGCTAACGTGCGCTTGGAGTGTGTGTTTGTGTGGAGGGTGTTAGCGTGATGGGTGCGTTTGGACTTGATGGACTTTTGGTTTCAGCTCTGCGTGACTCGCTGTGACCCAACCACGACCGGCCCAGTTCATGGAGCAAAAATTCTATACAAGCCCAAAGTTTGCATTTGTAGAACATCAGTTTAAATTCCTCGATTTTTTTCAAAATTAGATTAAAATATTTAAGAAAATGTTGACACTTTATATGTGTTGGGGAAGAAATTTTTTTAATATTTATTTAATATAAATAAATTTATATATTTTATTTAAATACAGTAACTAATTTTTGTACGTGCTAGATTTATATTTTAAAATATTTATTAAAACTGCTTTTTATAAAATATGTATTAGTCAAAATTTAAATATTTAATAGTTTTAAAATCTAATTTTTTATATTAATATCAGATAATAGAAAGAAGAGAGTAGAGAAAAACAGAAAGAAAGAAAGAAAGAACTAACAAAATGCTACAAGAGAGAGCATAAAGTGCGAATAGAGAAAAAAGATATACAGAATTATAAAAAAAAAAAGCAGGGAAAAGATAGAGAAGAAACGACTGAAAAAATATATGAAAATTTTAAAATTTATTGTTTTTGGGAAATTTAAAATGCTTCTATTTTAAACAATTAAATCAATTTTTATAAATTTATGGAATTATACTATTTTCCCTAAATTTCTATCAAAATATTATATTTTTAACACAAAATAATTCAGATTCTTTGTAAAATACTCTCTTATAAGTTATTGTCCAGAGGTTAATGTTATGTTAAATAATTAATTATGAGTGTAAGTTTAACTTTTAATTGAAGAAATTTAAATAATTTTTGGGACGGAGAAAAAAATTGTAACAATTTTTACTATTGACTTGTTTCTATATCAAAAACATTTAAACATAATTCACTTCACTTCAAAATTAATTTTAATCAAATTCAAGTCTATTTTAATTTAAAAATAATTTAATAAGCACTCATTGAAATATTTTAATTCACATTTATTTAGTCTGAAAGTCCAAAACAAGAAATATTGTGAGCAAAAGTAATAATAATAATAATAAAAATTATAGTCAGAATCCATTCCTTCACGTTCTTCCCTCTTTAGTGTTTCAACTCATAACTAATAGTTCTTTCAAATGATTTCCCTGCTGATTTCAAGTGGCTTCTTTCCTTCCCACCGGGCCATGCCTCCAAGACCCCTTCCACGAAAAAACCCATTTTTCATTTCCCTCAAAGTTCGATGCTTTCTTGCTTCAGAGTCAAATCCAGTTCCCGATTTTCCTCCACCGAGTTCGGTTCTCTTGCCACGTTCCATCAAACGGGTCTCTCGCCTCTTGAGGACTGAACTTCAACGCGCTCTAATGGATTACCTGCATTTCACGCGCGGCTACACCTTCTCCGACGCGGAGTACATCAGCAAGAACTCGCCTCGTTTTGTTGAATCATTGGTGTCCATGATTGACGAGAAAGATGACGCTCCACGATCGTTACGGAAGTTCTTCAGGTACAACCCCATCAACGAGTTTGAACCGTTTTTCGAGAGTTTGGGAATTGGCCTTTCCGAGTTGCATTTGTTTCTCCCCCATGACATGATTTTCTTGGCTGATGATCACGTGTTGCTTCATAATTTCCATGTTTTGTGTAACTACGGGGTGCCAAGGAATAGAATGGGGAGGTTCTATAAAGAGGCAAAAGAAATTTTTGGGTATGCCGGTGGTTTGTTGGAGTCAAAGTTGCAAGGCTATGAGAATTTGGGTTTGAGTAGATCAAATGTTGTGAAGCTTGTTGTTTGCTGTCCTTTGCTTTTGGTTGGTGATGTCAATTATGAATTAGTTGCTGTGCTTGAGTGGATGAAGAGAATAGGGATTGAAAGTGATTTGATGGTGAATTACTTGTCTTGTTCAAGGACATATAGTTGGAAAAGAATGCTTGATACATTGCAGTTTCTTCATAAAGTGGGTTATTCTGAGAAACGGATCCACAATTTGTTTAGGGGAAACCCGAAACTGTTTTTGGAAGGTATTGGGAAGAAGGTGTACTTATTTTTTGGTCGATTGGTTAAAATTGGTGTTGAGATAAATGTGATTTATTCTTATTTTGTGGAGTATCCCAATATCTTGTCATATAAGTGTGCGAAAAATATGTTGAAAGTGATTGGCTTTTTGTGTGCTATTGGAATGGGAAAAGATGACATTTCTCACATTTTCTCTAAGCACGTGCATCTCTTGAGTACATGTTCCTTGAAAGGTCATAAAACTGTCTGTCAGGAGTTAAAAGTTGGAAAAGCTGATTTGTATCAAATCATAAAGGATGATCCATTGAAGCTAATTAGTTTTTCATCAAAGCAGCAACAGAAGAGCGATGGAAAGGTAGATAGTCATGACCCACGAAACTATTTGGAAAAAAGAACTTTCTTGCTGAAATTGGGATATACTGAAAACTCTGAAGAGATGGCAAGAGCATTAAGAATGTTCAGAGGTAGAGGTGATCAATTACAAGAGAGGTTTGATTGCCTGGTAGAAGCTGGTTTGGACTATAATAGTGCGATCGAAATGATAAAACGAGCTCCTATGATTCTAAGCCAGAACAAAACTGTAATTAAAAGGAAAATTGATTTCTTAAAAGATGTTTTAGATTACCCACTAGAATGTCTCGTGGGATTTCCAACATACTTTTGCCATGATTTGGACAAAATTGTTGAAAGACTTTCAATGTATGCATGGCTGAAGGAGAGGAATGCCATAAATCCTACGTTAACCTTGAGTACCATAGTTGCATCCAATGATAAACGCTTTGAAAAGTACTTTGTGAACGTGCATCCTCAAGGTCCAGCCGTCTGGAAGGGTTTAAAAAGGTTATCTAAAAAAGATAAGAACTAATAGCTCCTTGCAATGTATCCAAGTTTTGTTTTGATAAGTTGTCTCTTGATTTTAATGCATGCTTTGCTTGCTCTTTGTTCCTAAAATCCCTTGCATTTTTTTTTTTAAATATAGAGGGCTGTCTATTTTCTGCGTGTTAAGATTTCTTTTGTTGATAATATTGCTATCTATCGTTATGTTGTCTTGATGCTATTTGGAAGCAATTGTTTATGTACATAACATTTACCGGGGGCATACACTTGCCATTTGTCTTTATCTTCTTTTTGCCTTCTTGTTCAATTTACTTCTTCTTGCACCATTTTCTACTCAAATCATCCCATGTTTTCCCACATTGTATTGTCCTATTTTGTTCTCATCCCTCTCTTTTTTATTGTTTCTTAACTTTAATCAATGGAATCTTTCAAGCAATGAACACTTTTACCGCTTGAAGGTGAGTTATCTTCTGCTAAAATTTGCATAATTGTATTCACTGTTTTGACCATGATTTCGTTCAAAACATTAGTATCTTGAAAAGAGTTGGCTTATGTGCTATCATGTTCTGTTCATATTGTTGAGTGAGATAGATACTACGTTTTATTTTACTTTTATTGCCAATTTGCCATGTTCTATGTTGTAACTTTGATTTTTTTTATATAAAAAGTTTACTTGTTCTTAAAAATTCTACTCTAAACTGAATTTAACCTTACAAAATCAGTTTGTAACTTAAGATTTACTCTAACTTGTATATTATAATTTAGTCATTTCTTTAGTTAATATAGGATCTTCAAAACACATTCTCATAATGAGGACTCAATATCTTAAATGAATAGATAGCATAACAAACCCTTCAAATATTGATAGATAATCTTATAAAGTAAATTTTAAGTTTAACTCAACCTTACAAAATCGTTGTGTAAGATGAAGTTTGTATCTACTTATATATTATAATTTAACTATCTTTAGTGAATGTGGGATCTCCACCACTTATAATCTCTTACAATTATTTTGATTGTTTTATATAATATACTATGCTTTAAGCCTCAGGGCCTTTCAAAATGTTATTTTTGCTATTTCATGGAATTTTCTTTTCATTTTTTTTCTAAACCAGATTGTAAAATATTTCATATCATCTGTATGTGCAAGCATAACTCTACACTTTCATATATTCTAACTGGATTTCTAGCATGAGGATTCCCTTGAACTCAACTTTCATTCAACTGTTTTAAGGCTTGTTGATAATTTTGATGGCTTATTGGATCCAAAACACTAATATTTATGCTGGAAGACATAGTTCCTTTTTTCTACGAGGAAGAAAACAAGAGTATATGAAGAGGGTTAGCAATTGCAATCCCAAGTGACCTTTTCGAAACTTGAACATAGTCTTTGCTTACTATATCTGACGGTGAAAACAGTTTGTATGACTCTCTAAACTAGTTTCTATCACCACCTTACGTGGAATCAGTTGTTGAATGTGATGAAACCTTGGCAGAATTTTGTCTGAGACATTGTGTTTATCTGAGAATTTTGCATACACACACCTCTTGTCCTTGATGATAAAAGGGCAGCTGAAGTTGTAATAATGCCGAAGAATCTAAATCTGAATGTACACTTGGAGATGATGCGAGTGTTACAGTTGCTTGTATTTCTGGAGTTGGAATTGTCAAGTCTGAGAACACGTTTCTGCTGGTTGAGGAAGCCTTGCCTGGCACCAAAGTTAAATCAAAATTGTTGAGAAAGTCTCTATCTGATGAAGAAAAGCATGATATGTTCAGGTAATAGTCACAGCAGCTGAATGAAATGGTTCAAAGGTATTATTAACAAGTGCTCAGGTAGCATGTCTCCCTCAAATTTGTCAAGGCTACTAGAAGCAGTTTTGAATATTACGAATGAAAACTGCCCAACAAGAGGTAAAACTGCTAATGCTCTCAGGTTTGAACCATGAAGAATATTCGAACAAAAACAGCCAATATCGACATTGAAGTTCAATGAACCATAAGAAGGATATCATAAATAAAATTATCTTTAGTAGTTGTGAAACTTAGGTTTTCCCTAATAGTTTTGGCAGTCTGCTCAAGCATGAGTGTGGCTCATATGTACATGGCTTTCTTGTTCGATGTCTAGTCACTTCTAAAACTAGCTTGGATGAAAAAAAAATCAGAAAAATGGAATTAAAGTTGTATGGATGCTCAAAGACTGATCAATGAACAAGCAAGTACTTTCACCTCTTTGCAAATACAATTTCAGATTTTCAGCATTGGTAGTATAAGAATTGGGACGTCTCTTGCTCACATTCTGTATGAAGCTAATATTGTACTGACTAATTGGCAAAGGAAGGCTCGTGGAGATGATGATATGCTGGCGTTTTGGAGGCCGCAGCTTTTGTTTATATATAGTGTTATAAATTACACAAATTGTACTTTCACCTCCTGTATGAAGTTATATCAGATCAGTCTATCCTTTCTCAAGTCAATGTATGCTAATGGACATGAAATACAATGTTATGTTATACAAATTAAAAGCTTGAGCAGCAGCCTCTTAAAATAAGGAAAAGCAAACTCCACTTTATTACAATTAAAAAAAAACATCTTTTAAAATTGTAAAAGTAATTATAAAATATTCTACACTAAGTACTTAACAAGAAAACACACTAAAAAATTATTTATTTTCGTCTATTTGTCATTAATAATTATGGTAAGAATTTAAATAAGTCTAAGTCTTAAATTAAATAAGTCTTAAATTAAATAAAAATTAGAAAATTGAACATATCTTAAATATTATGTGTCATTAATGTAATATCTATCAGCTAATTTTTGTTAAAAGAAATTATTAGTGATATCAAAATCACAAATTAATGGTAAGGTTTTGAATTAAAAATAGTATAATTTACTATACATTGATTCTCCTGCACTTCCTTTTTTTCCTTTTGTATCTCCAAAATTACATATATAAACTTTAATTTTTTATTAAATTAATTTTCTTTTTACTTTTCTCTTCTCTTCCTTCTGGTTTCATTGTACTTCTTTTATTTCTTAATCGGGATTAAGATTCTAGATACAAAAGTCAGTTAAGTTTCAAATACTTTTCGTTTTTAACCAACTTTCGAAAATCAACAACCTCAGTATCTTTCGAAAGTTAGTTTCTTGTAATACGTAAACACATTTATTTTTTAAACATATTTTGACATATACTTTAAAATAAAAAATAACCAAAAATAAATAAAAATAATAAATAATAAATTTTAAAAATTCAAAATAAAAAAAATCAAAACAGAAAATTTTTTTAACAAAAAATTTAACGTTTCATTTTTTGTTATTTTTATTTAAAATTTTGTTAAATTTGTTAATTTTGTTTTGTTTGTTTTATTTTGAATTTTCAAAATCTATTATTTATTATTTTAAATTTTTTTTGTTATTTTAAATTTAATACGTTTTTTTCTTAAACTCGAAATATGTTTAAGGAATAAACTTATTTTGAATCACGGTTCATGACTTTTTACCTTTCTTCCTTTCTTGAACCGCTTTCGAAAATCCGTTAAAAAAAATGTATTTGGAACTTTTGAAGAAAAAAAAGAAAAAAAGTAAAAAAATTAATTTAATAAAAGTTAAAATATATATATATAATTTTGGAGGTGCAGAAAAGAAGAAAATGTGCAGGAATAATCACTTTAGAAACTAGTCATATTTATATTTAGATTTAATCATTTTATTTGTGAAAAGTGTGTTTTTTAAATGGAAAACCTAACATTATTATTTTCATAAAAAATATAATTTCAGAATTAAGAAAAATATATATTTTAGAGGACATTGTTGCCGTTAACACAGTGAATTTAATCACCAACATAAAGACTTCTTTTATTTGATTGTTCAATAATAAACATAAAACTAATGACAAATGATAATTATTAAAGATTATATACTTACGTATGAATGAACCTCTTAAAATATTTGCTAGAGGTAAAGTAAAATAAACTTTAAAATCAACAAAAATAAGGTCATTTATATCGTTCTTCTTCGCCCCTTTCAGTTGCATTGACCTTAGCCATAGCTGCCACTTTAACTGAAAATGTACCTTGTTGCATTTTGATGCCTCAAACAAGCGCCCTTTGTAAATGCACGCATCCCTGTCGCGAAGGGTTATTTCTTCCCGATGATTTCCCACCACAATGGAAACCATCCCTTTCTTTTCTTTCATGGTTCATATAAAAAACCCCTAACAACACGAAACCCGTTTCCCCTTTCTCCCAAAGTTCCAAGCTTTCCTAGTTCTACGGCTACCCTTGTTCTTCAAGTCTCAAGGGTGCATTTCATTCACTCACACTTTTCTGTGAAACGATTATCTCGGCAGGTAAAGGGGAAAGTGCAGGATGTGCTGTTAGATTACTTGCATTCGAGCCGGGGATACAGCTTCTTGGATGCTGAGTTCATTAGCAAAAATTCACCATCTTTTGTTCAAGGTTTGGTGTCAGAGTTTCGTGGACAAGATGATGATGTTGCCACTTGTTTGAGGAAGTGGCTGTGGTACAACCCCATTAATGAGTTTGAACCATTCTTTGAGAGTTTGGGGATTAGCCCTCGTGAGTTGCCTTTGTTTCTCCCACG
The DNA here is from genome assembly GCF_018835915.1 of Vigna umbellata. Next base: position 20,455 of record NW_025909383.1, read on the forward strand.
TGGTATGATGTATTTGTCTGATGATCATGTTATGCTTGCCAATTTCCACGTTTTTAGTAATTATGGAGTTCCAAGGAATAGGGTNTTTATGTACATAACATTTACCGGGGGCATACACTTGCCATTTGTCTTTATCTTCTTTTTGCCTTCTTGTTCAATTTACTTCTTCTTGCACCATTTTCTACTCAAATCATCCCATGTTTTCCCACATTGTATTGTCCTATTTTGTTCTCATCCCTCTCTTTTTTATTGTTTCTTAACTTTAATCAATGGAATCTTTCAAGCAATGAACACTTTTACCGCTTGAAGGTGAGTTATCTTCTGCTAAAATTTGCATTATTGTATTCACTGTTTTGACCATGATTTCGTTCAAAACATTAGTATCTTGAAAAGAGTTGGCTTATGTGCTATCATGTTCTGTTCATATTGTTGAGTGAGATAGATACTACGTTTTATTTTACTTTTATTGCCAATTTGCCATGTTCTATGTTGTAACTTTGATTTTTTTTATATAAAATGTTTACTTGTTCTTAAAAATTCTACTCTAAACTTAATTTAACCTTACAAAATCAGTTTGTAACTTAAGATTTACTCTAACTTGTATATTATAATTTAGTCATTTCTTTAGTTAATATAGGATCTTCAAAACACATTCTCATAATGAGGACTCAATATCTTAAATGAATAGATAGCATAACAAACCCTTCAAATATTGATAGATAATCTTATAAAGTAAATTTTAAGTTTAACTCAACCTTACAAAATCGTTGTGTAAGATGAAGTTTGTATCTACTTATATATTATAATTTAACTATCTTTAGTGAATGTGGGATCTCCACCACTTATAATCTCTTACAATTATTTTGATTGTTTTATATAATATACTATGCTTTAAGCCTCAGGGCCTTTCAAAATGTTATTTTTGCTATTTCATGGAATTTTCTTTTCATTTTTTTTCTAAACCAGATTGTAAAATATTTCATATCATCTGTATGTGCAAGCATAACTCTACACTTTCATATATTCTAACTGGATTTCTAGCATGAGGATTCCCTTGAACTCAACTTTCATTTAACTGTTTTAAGGCTTGTTGATAATTTTGATGGCTTATTGGATCCAAAACACTAATATTTATGCTGGAAGACATAGTTCCTTTTTTCTACGAGGAAGAAAACAAGAGTATATGAAGAGGGTTAGCAATTGCAATCCCAAGTGACCTTTTCGAAACTTGAACATAGTCTTTGCTTACTTTATCTGACGGTGAAAACAGTTTGTATGACTCTCTAAACTAGTTTCTATCACCACCTTACGTGGAATCAGTTGTTGAATGTGATGAAACCTTGGCAGAATTTTGTCTGAGACATTGTGTTTATCTGAGAATTTTGCATACACACACCTCTTGTCCTTGATGATAAAAGGGCAGCTGAAGTTGTAATAATGCCGAAGAATCTAAATCTGAATGTACACTTGGAGATGATGCGAGTGTTACAGTTGCTTGTATTTCTGGAGTTGGAATTGTCAAGTCTGAGAACACGTTTCTGCTGGTTGAGGAAGCCTTGCCTGGCACCAAAGTTAAATCAAAATTGTTGAGAAAGTCTCTATCTGATGAAGAAAAGCATGATATGTTCAGGTAATAGTCACAGCAGCTGAATGAAATGGTTCAAAGGTATTATTAACAAGTGCTCAGGTAGCATGTCTCCCTCAAATTTGTCAAGGCTACTAGAAGCAGTTTTGAATATTACGAATGAAAACTGCCCAACAAGAGGTAAAACTGCTAATGCTCTCAGGTTTGAACCATGAAGAATATTCGAACAAAAACAGCCAATATCGACATTGAAGTTCAATGAACCATAAGAAGGATATCATAAATAAAATTATCTTTAGTAGTTGTGAAACTTAGGTTTTCCCTAATAGTTTTGGCAGTCTGCTCAAGCATGAGTGTGGCTCATATGTACATGGCTTTCTTGTTCGATGTCTAGTCACTTCTAAAACTAGCTTGGATGAAAAAAAAATCAGAAAAATGGAATTAAAGTTGTATGGATGCTCAAAGACTGATCAATGAACAAGCAAGTACTTTCACCTCTTTGCAAATACAATTTCAGATTTTCAGCATTGGTAGTATAAGAATTGGGACGTCTCTTGCTCACATTCTGTATGAAGCTAATATTGTACTGACTAATTGGCAAAGGAAGGCTCGTGGAGATGATGATATGCTGGCGTTTTGGAGGCCGCAGCTTTTGTTTATATATAGTGTTATAAATTACACAAATTGTACTTTCACCTCCTGTATGAAGTTATATCAGATCAGTCTATCCTTTCTCAAGTCAATGTATGCTAATGGACATGAAATACAATGTTATGTTATACAAATTAAAAGCTTGAGCAGCAGCCTCTTAAAATAAGGAAAAGCAAACTCCACTTTATTACAATTAAAAAAAAACATCTTTTAAAATTGTAAAAGTAATTATAAAATATTCTACACTAAGTACTTAACAAGAAAACACACTAAAAAATTATTTATTTTCGTCTATTTGTCATTAATAATTATGGTAAGAATTTAAATAAGTCTAAGTCTTAAATTAAATAAGTCTTAAATTAAATAAAAATTAGAAAATTGAACATATCTTAAATATTATGTGTCATTAATGTAATATCTATCAGCTAATTTTTGTTAAAAGAAATTATTAGTGATATCAAAATCACAAATTAATGGTAAGGTTTTGAATTAAAAATAGTATAATTTACTATACATTGATTCTCCTGCACTTCCTTTTTTTCCTTTTGTATCTCCAAAATTACATATATAAACTTTAATTTTTTATTAAATTAATTTTCTTTTTACTTTTCTCTTCTCTTCCTTCTGGTTTCATTGTACTTCTTTTATTTCTTAATCGGGATTAAGATTCTAGATACAAAAGTCAGTTAAGTTTCAAATACTTTTCGTTTTTAACCAACTTTCGAAAATCAACAACCTCAGTATCTTTCGAAAGTTAGTTTCTTGTAATACGTAAACACATTTATTTTTTAAACATATTTTGACATATACTTTAAAATAAAAAATAACCAAAAATAAATAAAAATAATAAATAATAAATTTTAAAAATTCAAAATAAAAAAAATCAAAACAGAAAATTTTTTTAACAAAAAATTTAACGTTTCATTTTTTGTTATTTTTATTTAAAATTTTGTTAAATTTGTTAATTTTGTTTTGTTTGTTTTATTTTGAATTTTCAAAATCTATTATTTATTATTTTAAATTTTTTTTGTTATTTTAAATTTAATACGTTTTTTTCTTAAACTCGAAATATGTTTAAGGAATAAACTTATTTTGAATCACGGTTCATGACTTTTTACCTTTCTTCCTTTCTTGAACCGCTTTCGAAAATCCGTTAAAAAAAATGTATTTGGAACTTTTGAAGAAAAAAAAGAAAAAAAGTAAAAAAATTAATTTAATAAAAGTTAAAAAATATATATATAATTTTGGAGGTGCAGAAAAGAAGAAAATGTGCAGGAATAATCACTTTAGAAACTAGTCATATTTATATTTAGATTTAATCATTTTATTTGTGAAAAGTGTGTTTTTTAAATGGAAAACCTAACATTATTATTTTCATAAAAAATATAATTTCAGAATTAAGAAAAATATATATTTTAGAGGACATTGTTGCCGTTAACACAGTGAATTTAATCACCAACATAAAGACTTCTTTTATTTGATTGTTCAATAATAAACATAAAACTAATGACAAATGATAATTATTAAAGATTATATACTTACGTATGAATGAACCTCTTAAAATATTTGCTAGAGGTAAAGTAAAATAAACTTTAAAATCAACAAAAATAAGGTCATTTATATCGTTCTTCTTCGCCCCTTTCAGTTGCATTGACCTTAGCCATAGCTGCCACTTTAACTGAAAATGTACCGTGTTGCATTTTGATGCCTCAAACAAGCGCCCTTTGTAAATGCACGCATCCCTGTCGCGAAGGGTTATTTCTTCCCGATGATTTCCCACCACAATGGAAACCATCCCTTTCTTTTCTTCCATGGTTCATATAAAAAACCCCTAACAACACGAAACCCGTTTCCCCTTTCTCCCAAAGTTCCAAGCTTTCCTAGTTCTACGGCTACCCTTGTTCTTCAAGTCTCAAGGGTGCATTTCATTCACTCACACTTTTCTGTGAAACGATTATCTCGGCAGGTAAAGGGGAAAGTGCAGGATGTGCTGTTAGATTACTTGCATTCGAGCCGGGGATACAGCTTCTTGGATGCTGAGTTCATTAGCAAAAATTCACCATCTTTTGTTCAAGGTTTGGTGTCAGAGTTTCGTGGACAAGATGATGATGTTGCCACTTGTTTGAGGAAGTGGCTGTGGTACAACCCCATTAATGAGTTTGAACCATTCTTTGAGAGTTTGGGGATTAGCCCTCGTGAGTTGCCTTTGTTTCTCCCACGTGGTATGATGTATTTGTCTGATGATCATGTTATGCTTGCCAATTTCCACGTTTTTAGTAATTATGGAGTTCCAAGGAATAGGGTAGGGAAGATTTATCGAGAGGCAAAGGAGGTTTTCGGGTATTCTAATGGATTGCTGTTGTCGAAATTTCGAGGTTATGAAAAGTTAGGTTTGAGTAGATCCATGGTCATCAAGCTTGTTGTTTGTTGCCCTTCACTTTTGGTTGGTGAAACAAGTGTTGAATTGGCCAATGTTCTGGATTGGTTGAAGAAAATTGGTATTGGACTTGATTGGATTGGGAATTACATGTCTTGTTTGAAAACATATGACCCAAGAAAAATGCTTGATGCTATACAATTTTTTCATAAAGTTGGTTATTCTGAAGAACAGATGCACAATTTCTTCAAGGAAAACCCCGCATTATTACTGGAAGGTCTTGAGAAGAAGGTGTATGTATTTTTGGGTTTAGCATTTAAGTTAGATCTCAATAGGAATGCAATTTATTCTTGTTTTGTTGAATATCCTCATATCTTGACTAAGAAGTGTGGAAAAAATCTTTTGGGAGTGATTGGCTTTTTGCATTATGTTGGAATGGATTTAGATGACATTTCGCGTATCTTGTCTAACCACATGCATCTCCTGAGCTCACATCCCTTGAAAGGCCCTAAAGCTGTTTGTTCGCAGTTAAAACTTAGAAAAGCTGATCTATGCCAAATCATAAAGGATGATCCACTGAAGCTAGTTAGTTTGGCTTCAAAACTGAAACAGAATTCTAATTTACAGTTATTGCGTGACGACCCAAGTAAACATTTGGAGAAAACAACATTCTTGCTGAAGTTGGGATATGCTGAGAACTCTGAGGAGATGGCAAAAGCAATAAAAAGATTCCGAGGGAGAGGTGATCAATTACAGGAGAGGTTTGATTGCCTTGTTGAAGCTGGTTTGGACTATAACATTGCACTCAAAATGATAAAATGTGCTCCTATGATTCTAAACCAGAACAAAGTTGTGATTCAAAAGAAGATTGATTTCTTAATAAACATTTTAGGTTACCCATTGGAGTGCGTCGTGGCATTTCCGGCATACTTGTGTTATGATTTAGAGAGAATCATGCTCAGATTTTCAATGTATGCTTGGGTGGCAGAAAGGAAAGCAGCAAAACCTATGATGGCCTTGAGCACTATCCTCGCATCCTCTGATGAAAAGTTTGTAAAATACATTGTGAATGCACATCCTGAAGGTCCAATCATCTGGGATGGTCTAAAGAAGTTATTGCAAGATAAGAGCCAGCTCTTCCCTTAAGTTTTGTGAAGTGTCTATTTATGTTAATATATGCATTACTAAATCATTTTAGCCAAAAGAATTTTTTCTTTTGATATAGGAGATGTCTTTGCAAAGGAATAGGCTGTTTTTCTTTTATGCACGATAAAATTCTATTTCAATAAAGAAAAAGAATTATTTTTTTCTTTTTATTCTTTGATGTCTGGGTAGACTGAGGTTATATAAGTACTACGCAGGCGTGCCAGCTTAATTTTCCCCCCACTTGACTTGGTTTTAGCTATTTCCTTTATTTTGGACAATTAAGAAACATTAAATGAATGATAGTGAAGAAGGAAATTATTTATAGTAGATGTCTGATAAATCTGGTCAGGACAACAGAAACTGTTATATTAACTATAATATTTTCATGGTAATTGAGGTGATCTGCTTCAAATAAGGCTTCTTTGCCATTTCTTTATGTAGTGTTTCTACAGAGTGTTTTATCACAGCTGGGACTGTGGTTTACGAATAGAAGTTTCCCGTGTTTAGTAGAATAGAACAGAATTAACATATATTACTTTATGCGTATCAGTCAAAAGTACCAAATTTCAGGATAATCTATTAGTACTAATCAATGGAAAACAATCTTCATATATGATGATATCAATAACCAAAAGAAGAAACAAAATACATATAGTGAAAGAGGACAAGCCTTAACATCTCTTACGTGAGAATATGTTAGTACTAAGATGTTAATAGACGATTTCTTCTTATGATAATGCAACTTTCTTATTTATATATTGATCTATGATATTCAAAATTGAGTAATTGACAGAATCTTTTAATCATCAAAGTCTGTTTCTTGCACTGTATACAATATAGCATGGCATGATTTCTTCTTTCATAAGCATTTCCTCTGGTCTACAGTGTGACTTAGCAAGTTAACTGCCAAAAATTGAATTGACTTATTATTAGTCATTATTCTCTTCATTGTCCTTTTAGTTTATTTGCTTGTTTTGTATTGTGCGCTCTGCCTTCTGCCTGTCGGTATGTCATTTTTGTGTTTTGTCCTCCTCTAGGCCTAATATTATGTTTGTTCCTTGTAATACTTGAAGTATTTTGGTGTAGTTTAGCAGGTGAAGCTATAAATCGTAGGCATATATACTTTTGTTTCCTGCCATTGATAGACGAAGGTACTGAGACTATTCCCTTTGTATCAGTCATAGACTTCTGAATTATATAGAAACTTACAAGACATTGATACTGTTAACTGAGGCAATGAGAAATAGAAATCGTATGAAACATAACTTGGTTGGGTTAATGTACATATTAATACATATATGAAATACACTTGGATGTCTAATCATAACATTCTTTTTCTTTTGCATCAAAGAGAGAGAGAGAGAGAGGATGGTTAGTCCAGTCCAAGGGTTAAACACACCAAAATATTCCATGATTCAAATTATGAGCCAAATTTGTTAGTCATGGGGTGAGCAACTAGGTGAGTTTTTCGTCATGTATATGATCCCTCACAATTTTAGCAACTTAACTTGATGCGGCATATTGACTCCTAGGACATCTTTGTACTTGCTTGCTGGCAGTTTCCTATTTAGTTTTGTTATTAAAGCCCCAAAATTGGTTTTATTAGTTGCATGATTTGGTATTGGTTGTACTAATGTACTTTCTTAAAAGTCAAAAGTTGTGTGATATCATGATAAATTTGACAATCACAAGTGATTGACTTTCAGGAAATGTTCATGCACCGTTCATAAGCGATACGATAGATGTCCTAGAAAGGATGTCAAATTAAGATGCTGATAATTAATAAAGAGTTCATATCATGTTGTCCACCAAGATTTAATTTGATGAGCATGTGTGAAACCAAGTTTGGATGAATTTCTTTAGATTTAGAGGCTTTCTCAAAAGTGAATTTGGCAATGTGGTAAGTATTTGATTTTTCCTATAAATAATTCCAACTAAAGAAATAACAGGAAATTCTCTACTTGGGAGGATTAACGTTTTCCAAACCATGTATTGTAAATTGATATTACAAACTATAGACCCAATAACATAATAGGGCCAAGATATATATGTGAAGGAAAACATACACAGGGGACGCCAAAGTAAAGTACCTGAGAAGTATATATACTATATATTGTCGAAAACAAAAGGACTTATTTCTAATTATCAGCACATTATATGGTGAATGTGCTGTGTTGACATACTTGTATATGTACACATCGACATGCAGTCACTCATAGAAAGGCCAAATGGAAGTTTATGGCGAATGTGCAAACATGAAGAGGTAGCAGTACTTAAATAAAACTCCAGTTGAAGTTATTTATTGTAAAAATTGATATAAAACACGCAGCACCATGTACTTTGCAACAATACTATTTGTCTTCTCAGTTGGATGGAAAGAGTCCCAAAACACATATTTGGAAGCATCTGTGCAGCTGAACATCTGACCCCTGCTGCATGCGTAACCCATCTCTAACATTCCAGTGGCACAACATGCCACTGAGGTTGACTCAAATCCTGTAGAGAAAAAAATTGAATTATAATGATTGTGCATCATAGGTATTTTATATAACATATTGTGATAGGTATGACTTTTAAGATGCATGATTCTGGGGTGACAACATACCGTAAAGTTCAGGCTTTCTTATGATGTTCAACATAATGTAATACGGATTTGAAAACACCAATTTAATTCCAGGAAGCTCTTGGTTGAGCTTAACGGTCAAATTCTTCAGCCTATCATTGAACTCCAATGCTATGTTATTGAATCTGGCAACACAATCATTCCCACCAGCAATATTTGTGGTTCTTTCCAGTGGCAAGCATCCCATGGGAGGTAACCCTCCTAGGGATATCTTCCTAGCACCAAGTTCATAGAGGCTCCTTATGAAGTTCTCAGCTATTCCAGCAAGAAAAATTTGGTACTGTTGGGGTGTGAATTGGGATGCTCTACCAGGCATGGTGTAGTAGTTCTCAAGAAAGTCATTTGTGCCAAGACTGGTAAGGTGTAATGCATCAGTTATGGTCTCTTTTGCCTTGCTTTCACCAAGATAGGCACTCAAATTTTTTTGGTATCCCTTGTAATACTCTAATTGCTTCCATAATGGTATCACAGACTGCAACCAATATTCATTTCTTTCATATCAAACTAAACATGCATATATGGATAAATTGATTATTCAAACATAATAGCTACCTAATAAAACGGAATTAAAGGACAGACATGATATAAAAAAAAAATACCAAAAACAACATAAAGGAAAATGGGGCGACCTAAAATCATTATAGAAAACTTCAGAAAACCAAAACGGCCTAGAAAGAAAGAAAAAGAAAAGAGTTTGTTGAAAAGTAAAGAAAGCATTTGCACTATAAATAGTTTGAAAGAGACATGAATTACCAGAACATCTGAAGTTGCATTATCATAACCAGTTGCTGCAGAAGCAAAAGTGACCCCATTTGCAAAATCTGAAATATTATACTTAGGATCCAAGTACGCTGGCACACAAGTTTTGAGGCCAAAAGCCTCAGAAATAAAATCCGTTGGTATTTTTCCGTTGGAAAACCTCCCAGTGGCTTT
>NW_025909384.1:0-49667 GCF_018835915.1 Vigna umbellata
ATCGAGGGTCATAAGGTCTCTTTCCTTGGCTTCAACCTCTTTTTGTGCTCTTGTGATTTGTGACTTGATTTGGGTTTGATTGTTTTATGATTCAGTAACTCTTTAAATAATATTCTTATCAGAGAATTATAACTAACAGACATAAAATCAATCAAGTTTTTCTTGGAAGATAAAATTCACTTGCTCTCCTTAATTTTTCTGTGAATCGAGTTTAAGTTTTAACTTCTCTGAAAAAGCAGAGGTGCATGAATTGATTTTAACGAGAAATTTATCTAAGTTCTGAATCTGGCTTTGATTGTTGTGTCTTGGCAATTTGCACAAAGTTTACTGCAATAAGAAAAATTAATAGCTTGCACTGAGATCAATGGACACATATCTAATCCAGTTGACCTGTCATTCTCATTCTCTTTTATATGCTTAATATACTTTCATCTCTCGAGGAGTGGCTGTGGATATAATTAGTGACCTGATGAACTGTTACCGTTGTGTGGATGCTTTGGTTTCAAGTACAGTTTAACCAGATGAGTTTTTGACAAGCTTGGAAGAAAAAGAGGGGACGTAAAGCTGGTTTTTGGCATTATTACTTCTTCAACTCGTTTTCTTACTATTCCTCCTCTTCCTCTCTTCCTCTTCCTCTCCTCTTGCTTGAGTCTTCTGGGGTAACTTTTTGAAATGTCCCTAACTTTATAAAGTGCTTTAGGAAAATGTTTATTTGGAAACTTGTGCTTGCTAAATTTTACTATCCCAGCTTTTTAGGTACTATTATTATATTGTCATGTCAGTTTTAGTCTCGTTATTGTTCTGGATTAGATCCGTTGTTTTATTTCTTGAGCATATTTCTATGCGAGAGAGACCTCTTCAATCCTCACCTGTATGTGGACAGTGGAAGTATTTATTACCAACTTTAGAAAATGTAAATCACAGTTGATGGAATCCAAGCTGGCATGTCAAGTCTTATTCCCTGGTTATCTAAGATTATCACAATCATTGGTTTTTCGAGAATAATCAACAGTTGGAGATCATGTATTATACTTGCTGTCTATATAATGGGACCATTTGAAAACCAAATCTGCTAAAAAAGAGCACAGATTTGCTATTTGATTATACTGCAAGTACAAGGTAAAGAAGGGGGAAAGAAAGTAATAACTGTAGAAAAAAGTATCACCAAAGTCATGATCACCTAGGAAAGATAAGAAGGTAATATCATGGAAAGGAAAATCTTAAGAGTATAGAGAATATTACATCAGTGCATTTGGATGTGGAATTTATGTTACTGGAAGATTAGGGCTTTTTTGTATGTTGCATTTGGATTTGCCAAGTGACACAATTCTTGATCCAAAAATAAGCTTGATGATTCTAATTAATTTTAAGGTTTGTTATATACTTATTTGATTTTGTCAAAAATTTTAACAGTGTCTAAATAGTACACGTTATTATCTGAAGTGTATTTTGTCACTCTAGAAGAATCAGATCCGTTGAATTAACATAGATATGTTTTACCCTTATTGTTGAATTCTCAACTCTCAATTTCATGAATTTTGTTTGAATACTAACTTTTTGACCAATCTACATGTCCAGGAAAACAAGGGGGAAGCAATTATTTTATTAAAGCCCATTTTTTATAATGATATCTGACTTGTGTTCCTTAGTTTTGGAGTTGCTTCATGCGCTTTTCCTATCTTTTTTTCATTTTTGTGTAACTTCTATGACTTGGAGAATGTTCTGACGTCTGCTAATTTTCATGGTTATTCATGTGACAATCAGAGGAATAGATGATTGTTAGATGAATGGGAATGGAGTGATGGTTTATTCTATTGTGTTTATTGTGTGGGAGTTAGGTCTGTATAAATAGGTTAGTAATAGAATAAAAGCTTATCTTGGATCCCATAAATAATAGTTAGGTCAATCAATATTGGTAGTTAATGAACTCAGAAGGGATCAGTTTTTGTACACCAGCACTGTAAACAATATTACACTATCAACTAATAAGAAATAGTTGTTGGTACAAATTTTAAGGTAATTCTCAAAGCTACCTTCTGAAACAGTTTATAACTAAAGTTGCATAAGCTATTTATTCTTCATAAATTGTGTAATATTATCTTCAAATAGTATTAGCCACGCCCTCTCATCTCTTCCTTTTCTTTACCATCAAGTTTAGTTGATAGAAGATGATAATGGAACTTTGATTTTATGTTGGCGTAGCAAGTTTCTGATAATTATGATATTATGAAACATGTGCATCCAGGAACCTTTTGTGAACATCCCAGAGGACACAATCCGTGAAGCGCTGAAAGTTGTCCTTGGTATGATATATAGCTATTTAATGTTATTAATCATAATTCTTCTGTATAGTTTCAGCAATTCATTTTAGCAGCAATAACTTTTGGTGGTCAATAATGCAGATGTCAGGAATCACCCAGTTATAATTCACTGTAAGCGGGGAAAGGTGAGATCTTTTCTGGATTTTTTTCCCCACTTTTGTAATATCTACACATAAGAGTTTTTAAAAAGTATTCAAACTGTTCCTTTTTTCTGTGTGCAGCACCGAACGGGTTGTTTGGTAGGATGCTATAGAAAATTGCAGAAGTGGTGCTTGTCATCTGTGTTTGATGAGTATCAGCGCTTTGCAGCTGCGAAAGCAAGAGTTTCAGATCAGAGGTTTGTAGAGTTGTTTGATATTTCCAGCATGAAACATTTGCCTATAACCTTTTCATGTCTGAAGAGGTAACAGACCGAGTTATGTATGCTGAGTTGGGTTTACTTTCTTTTGTTGGTGAAAGTGAACTCCATGTTCTTCCATTAAATAAATAGGAAAAGGTGATGAACTCCTTCAATGCATTGCAGCGGCAAAGGATAATTCTTCTTCTTCCATTCTTAAAATAAGATAAGAAAATCGTAGGCATACTAGATCATTACCTACCCATATATGTATGTGTTATTATATATCCTTCTTCCATACTTGGCCCTTCGTGTACCTCACCAGTCACTCACTACCTTTTATTATTTTCTTTCTCTTTGCTTTATGTTCCTTTTTGCTGCTCTACTATTCATCAACAATGAGTGTAGATATATGTCTTGATTTTTTCTTGAGACTCGGAGAAATTCAAGAAGGCCACAACAATGCCTTGTTTGTCTGCCTAGAATCTTGATGGATAGTAAAAGCAGAGAAATTATTGTAATCTTGCTTTCCTTATTGAGTTGAGATAGTTCAGTTCTGTGTGTGGTGGTTATTCTTGCACTAGTTGCATGCTGCTGCTGAGAAACTGTTTTTAATTCTATCATACAATTTTTTTTTCTTCTAAATATACATAATTTTTAGATTTTGATCGGGTCTTATTCATTTAATGTCTACTATAGTGATAGAAAGATGAACATTTTCTGCACGAGAATATTATGAAACGTTAGATGATAAACTTTTTAACGAATGTATGCTAATGGGAGGTGTCAAAATAGCAATAAAAGAAGGGAACTAAATATTTTTCTTAATTTTTTTTATAGTGGAACATGCTTCTTTTGAAATAGAAGTTTAAGAAGAAAATGATGAATAATAATGTTTCAAGTGATATTGTAACACGTAATTTGGATCGATTCGACATGTTATATTACCTTAATCTTTACAAATGTTTTCTTCCCACATGTTATTATAATGTTTTTGATTTCTAAATATATTTGTGCGTTATATTAACATCGTAAAAGTGAGCCTCCAATTTTTACCAGCTCTAATAAGAGAGTTTTGTGCAAAGACAAAATAATCACCAACAGTTAATATCTTCAACCCAATTTTTTCCTTTGTTTGAATTACATTTTTTTCCCTTCTACCATTTAAATGTATTTTTAGCTATTTCCCTGACGTTGTAAGTATTATTATTTTTCATCAATAGTTATATATATATATATATATATATATATATATGTATGTATGTATACACACACGAAAATCTATTAATAAACTTGAATGATAAGTTGGACATGTGCATGCTATTATTAGAAGGATGAGTTATTTTAATAAATGAAATTTTAAATATTATTCTTGTTATATTCGTCGGTCTCTCTCCTGAAAAACAAAATAGTTTCGTTCTAATGCAATTTAGTCTTAAAATAAATTTACACCTACATGATACAATATATTGATTATAATATTATTATTACCATTTAACAAAGTTAAGATATTACTATATTCACGTAAATTATTAACACAATCCAATGTGTTAAATGTAATGTCAATAAAAATATTAAAAAGGCTTTGCCTGGACTCTTATCAACATTAAATTCTAAAGATAAAATAAAACTGTTTATCATATGTTTTAAGTCCATGTGTGTGAATTCTCTACATATATATGTACAATTTCTTTATGGCCAATGAACTTATTTTGTTTGTTGGTATGTAATATGTTTATAGTTTGGAGTGAAGGAAGGATAGCTGCAATGTGAATGTTTCTTTATGGCCATCTTGAGCTCACACTGTCACATATCTATGGCTGAACTCAAGCTACCACTGTGAAGGATAGTTTTTCTATTGGGCTGCACACACAAAATATGGACCTCAGTTTTTTTTTTTTATATAAAAATATTCCTTTTTCTTTAGGCCCTCTAACACCTTGGGTGGTAGGGTACAATTTGCAACTTTCTTTCTATATTCAGGAACATCAATAAAGTACACTTTCACCCTCCTAAACCATGTCATTTTTAGCTTATTTTACCTAGATTAATGAAAGAACTTCAAGCTTTTTGATAAATCAAGGTTAATGAATATCTAATCAAGGACCTATTTTATGATTAGCCAGCCACAGGGATTTAAATTGTCAAGCAATGTATTTAGCTCTCCAGTTGCTTAGTTAGGGAGTAACAGTTAAGTTTTACAGTGGTGTTCAAAATTCTCATTTCAATGTTGACCTCAAATATCAATAAATTTGTGAGATAATAGTCTTAATCATCAATTCTCCAAACTGGTATTCTATATTTCTCTGCTTTAATTGACATGATTGATGTATTTATCATTGATTGATATGGTTGGTGCATTTGTCATTGATGGTTATCATTAGTTAAGTTTTAAAAGAAAAGAAAAATAGTTGCAACAATAAATTACAAACAGTGTTATATTATGTTTATAAATTATTTAGCAAATAATATCTTTTCGGTTCATATCATATTAATATTATTTGGAAGGTTGACACACACATATATATAATGTTGTGATCCAAGATTTAAGTAGCTATGCATGGTCCGCAAAGCTTTTATTGTTATGGTTTGGACATGACCTTAGAACATCTTTGATGGGTATAGTAGTCATAGTTTGTACTAGATGAATCATTGATGTAGTGTTTATTTAGATCCATTCCTTTTAAGTTCATTTTAATATTGTTTCAATTTTACAATTAATCATTTTTTCTTGGAATAGATTAATTTAATTTCTTCTTTTATTTTGTATTTTAAGTTTATTAGCTTCTTAATAAGGAATGCTTTGTTTAAAGAAATTTTTAACTTAAGCAAATGGTTGAATATTTTTTATAAGTTGTAAATGAGAGCTTCACCTAATACTTGATAGTAAACAGATTGATATATTTGTTGTTTGATTATGTCAATAATTTTACATTCAAATAATTTATTTTATCTACCATACCATTGCAACTCAACAATATTTAATTATAGTTGACAAATGTATTTTTTTTATGCATATATGAACTTTACGATGTTCATAACATTGCTCAAACAAATGGAACTAACATACAAGATTACATGAGATCCAAAAACATGTTTGGTTTAGAATAGAGACTCTATAATCAAGTTTTTTTTTTATTTCTAAAAATAGAGCAATTATCAACTTCTTTACAAACGTTGAATTTAATCAGTCTAATAATTAAATTACATTATATTATAATGACGAAGTATCATTAATCATTAAGTGACAACTTTTACAAATTTAATATATTTTATCATAATGTTATCAAAGGTGTCATTTGTCCATGACACTCGAAGTGGATAACATCTTTATATTCAAATTGATCTAAGAAATAAAAAAAAAAGTTATTCATTAAAGAGAATATGGTCCCCAATAATAATTTACATCCTTGATTATAACTGTACCAAAGAAGTGATTCATGCATATTATATAGAATAGTGGAAGTGGTCCAAATCAACACCCAAATTGTGAGGACAAAATAAGAAATTAGATGCAAAATGGACCACTTTTGTATCTAACAGACTGTATTTGAGCAAATGCGAGGTAGACTCTATGGCCCAAAAAAAGAACAGATAATTGTGGGTGGGCCCAAACCCATTCAACTGTGGACAGGTCAAAGTGTGTTAAGGTTTATGAATACTAAACCTTTTACAAAGGTTGCTTTGTATGAGTGATGAATAATTATCTCTAACCATAGAGATAAGGATAACATGATCAAGTTTGTGAGGTTCAACCAAAATCAAATCGTATGAACTAAGAATCAAAATAGAAGTCACTTTAACAAATTAGAAAAAATAGTTTCATGGCCATGGATTAAAGTTTGTATCATTATATGATATGTGTTTGCTTTTTGAAAAATTGTATAGATATTTTTTAAATTGTAATTTGAATATATATACACTTTGAACTAGTATGAGTTTTATATGAGATGTGATATTTGATGTTGCGTTAGTTTGTTTATTTCATCATGTATTTTAATATTTGAAAATTCTTTTTCAACAACTTAAATCCAATCAAATCCAACCTAAAAAAAATAAAAATAAATGGATAGGGTTGGATTTGATCACAAGATCATCAAACCTGCCGGGTGATAAGATTAACCAACAAGCCGAATGAATTGACCAAGGAATTAATTTTTCCTTCAAAGTTGGTTTAATTCAATTTGTGAATAATTCTATGCATAGAGTATACATTTTCAATAAAAATAAAATAAGAAATTATATATTTCTTAACTTTTTTACATAATTTTTTGGATTAACAATCTTACATTATTTAAGAGTTGAAGTTAAGAATAATTTATGTACACTTCATTTTCTTAATTATTTGAATTGTTTTTTTAAAAATAAAATTATAACAATCCGAACATCAAAGTAAATAATACCACAACTTTAAACTCAGAACATTAGCATTATTTATATTAAGGAATTTGTTTCAGTATATCCAATACTAGTAAATATATCATGGTTAGTAAAAATTGTGATATGTTTATAAGTCAAAGAATGATAGATAATATGTGTCTGAGTTCAAATTATATACTGAACTATTCGTCTTGAAATAATTATTTAAAAGGTTATGTAAAAGATGGATTTCATGGGTTGATTGTAACTTTTTTACAATGTGAGCATATGCGTTAAACTAAAAAATAAAAGACAAAGTGAATAATGCAATATAAAGATAATTGATAAAAGGAAGACCGACAAAATAATAAAATACACTATTACTAAAAAGATTTAAAAAAAGTATAAGGTTATTTGTAGAAGTAATGTATTTATGGAAAAATTCTATCAACCTTTTGAAGAAAAAATAATAAAATATATGAAAAGATGTTAAGGAGTTTGTCCTTACATGCATCATTATCAAAAGTTATTTTAATTTTTGTTGGGTTGTGTCTTTTAAATGGCGGAAAGAGTGGTTTCACACTACAGAAAGATACTCAGCACAAAGCAATGAAGCAAAACTTAGAAACCATGAAAATACTTCCTTCACCTTGTTGACTTGAATGGATTTGGGAGAGTAATTGAGAAGATTTGATAAAATTTGAAGATAAATATTTTTGTTGTTTATTTGAGTGAATTTGAAGGTAAATGAAAGTGAATTTGGAAGTAAATTTTTTAATCTATCACGTCAATCAAATCCTACACTAATTCTCACAAACTATACTTTCAAATTCATTCTCACGTCAATCAAATCCTACACTAATTCTCACAAACTATACTTTCAAATTCATTCTCAGTTACCTTCAAATTCACTCAAATAAATAACAAAAAAATTTATTTTCAAATCTACTCAAATTTTCTCAATTATTTTCCCCAAATCTATTCAAAGAAGAACTTAAATATTCACATAGTTAGATCTTAGAAGTATAAAAATGTATGCATGCTATTGTTACGTGTTTGAGTATCTATGTCTGTTTTGGCTGAGACATATTTTTGGTAACTTTTGATTTGTGCAAATAAGAGGTTTCACTTGGTTTCTGCTTTTCGAGTGTATACTATAAAAGGTGGTTCTCCACTGTCCCAAGTTGAATACTTACGTGGATTTCAAGCTTCTTTTGTGCGTTAAAACAAATTGTGTTGAGTCAATTATTGGGACTCATTCATCCTTAGTTTTGTAATGATTTTTTTTTGTTGATGTGATGTTGTGTTACGTCTGTATTCATCAATATATTCAGTCTTATGTTCTACTTCTACTCTCTTTTTAACATTTTCATTGTCATTATTTTCTCGAGTTTATTATTATTTTTATAAATAGAAAATTCTCAATTGCTTGTCATGAAAATTCATTAAGATATTAATTCAATCCTATTTTTATTTTCCATGTAAATTTCATCGTGATGAGAACAAATGATATAATAAGGTAGTCAATCTCAGGGTGAAATATTATGAATTTTTTTAATATGTTTAATTTGTATAAATAAAAATAACAGCTTAATTATTAAATAACATGATTATGATGTTTTTTTGAATTGTGTATAAATAAAATACAATTTAAGGGTTGTCGAGACAAAATGATGAGAGAAGAGAAAGAAGTTGATAATGATAATGATGAGAAGAAGAAAATTATAGATAATGGATAAAAGAATACATGTGTGCAAATGTTAAAATAAGTAGATTGAATAAATTTTAATTTGGATTATAATAAATTATACAAAGAATAATTTATTAATTTACTTTGATGCATTAAAAATTTATTGTCACTCTAATTTTAATTATCAGTATTGAACGTGTTAAAAGTTTGCTCACAAATGGAAAATTTGTTCAAAACAAAAAATTGGGACGATTGGGAAAATGAAAAAAAAAAAGAAAAAAAAGAGATGGAAATTGTTGATACACGAAACTAATTAAGGAAAAGTTTATGGGAGTAAATACATAAATAAAAAATACAATGTAAGAAATATAGTTGAATACTATATGGAAAAAATGAAATTTTTTTCTCAATTTTTCTCTTCTGCCTCAGCAAAAGAGAGAAAAATGTGAAAGCTTTATAAAGATCAAGAAGGATCGTATTTGAATTACTAAACAGTAAAAATATTAAACAATATTAGAATATGTTTTTGAACATTTAAAAAAATTAAGAAAGTTCTAAATATAAAAATAGGCTAAATTAATTTTGATAAATTAAATACTGATAAGAGTACATACTACATTTTGAAAACAATATTGGATTCAATTCAATCTATTTTTCGTTTAATGGATGAATTTGGGAAATTTACTTTATGTGTTGGATAAATGCATGAATTAATTTTCACCCCTTAACACATATAAGTTGGTGGGTGTTTTCACCATTTAAAATTAATTTTCAATAAACTTTAGAATTATGGATGATTTAAACAGTTTTTGATAAAAAATAACTTCTTAAAACTAAAATAATTATAATCATTTGGACAAACATTGAACACTGGGAACTTGATGCATGTCTTTTATGGAGTCATTACCATATTTATTGTAAACAAAACAAAAGGTTTTAATTAGAAAGTAACATGACAACCACCTAAGTGTTTTTTTTTTAAATTTTTTTTATTATGTTTTATCATTTTTTAAATCTACTAGTTATATTGAATATCTTCGTTTGGTTGCATCCACATCCTTTGGCCTACACGTTGTTTCAAATAAGTGTGTTTGACCTACATAGTCTTCCTTCAGCATCATGGTGCCATTAACATTCTTGTGCATTCAACATCACTAGGACACTGTCACTGTGGTCCAAAACCCAACTAGCATATTGGAGGCACATGAAGCCAAAAAAGGCAAGAAAATAATGCATAGTAGAGCCAATAGCCAATAAATATTTTTGCTAACCAAGTAGTTATGTTTTTATTATGAAGTTTGATATTTTTGTTGACCAATTTTTCGTGTCACAATCACTTCAACCATAGTAACATAACTTATGTTTGAAGTAAAATTGAGAAAATTCTATTAGGAATTCCATCACACAAATACCAATTACAGTACACAATAATAAAGGAACACTGTATTACATTAGTTTTTTAACGTTGTTCTAACTCAAATCCACACATGCACTATGATGACATTTTATTATGGCTATCGTAATATTCTTCTGGTAAACAAGTGCATAAGCTACTTTCATCGGTTCTCCCAAAGAGTAAAAATATATATTTATGCAGTTGCAATTGGACCAAAATTTGATGTTTTAAAGGCTTCAAATCTTGGCTCCTTGGCCTGGAACTTGAGCTTAGCATAGAGCTTCATGTAATCCTCAAACACAAATTTTGGGTAGAGCTGGACTTTATCCGCTGTCTCTTTCTCCAACAATTCTGGTGCAGGGTAGATGACAGCATCACTGCCAGGGTTGTAGAATGAGGCTATGGACATTCTGGTCCCATCAGTTTGTGCTATCACACGGTGCTCCACACTCTTGTACTTACCATTAGTGATCACCTGTTTTTTAACCAAGGATTAGTAATATCGTTGCATCTAACTTGTTTGTAGAAATGTCTACTTAGTATATATATATATATATATATATATATATATGTATATATATTAAAGTTACCAATTAAAAC
This sequence comes from Vigna umbellata, assembly GCF_018835915.1. Next base: position 10,704 of record NW_025909384.1, read on the forward strand.
TTTTTAAAGTAGTTATTACAGAAATCAATGATGTTCTCAACTACATGGTAATCTATGATAAGATGAAAGTGCAAAAAGCATTTACATTATCATTGTATTCAAATTAAGTTGACAGTTACCTCCAGCTGATCACCGATGTTAACAACGATGGAGTGGCGCATAGGGGGCACGTCAACCCACTGGTCATCTTTGAGCAGCTGTAAACCACTGACCTTGTCATCTTGAAAGAGAAGGACAATCCCACCGGCATCGGTGTGGGGACGAAGACCCTTCACCAGCTCTGGCTTGGGGCATGGAGGGTAGTTGGCAACCTTGGTGCCAAAAGTTGGTCCTCTTGATCCATAGAAAGCCTTTTTGAGGTACCCTTTCTCTAGACCAAGATTCTCACACAACAAGTCCAGCAGCTGCTCTGCTAGCTTTTCTAACCTCAAAGCAAAATCCTTCATCACCGTCCTGCACCATCACTTTATGTTAGATTCATATTGTGAAAGAGATATGTATATACAACAGCAGTTTCAATCCTGAAATTCTGCATTCTCAGCATGCAATGTGTAATGTTATATATGTTTGTTGCAGTGTGACCTGTATTCATCAATGAGATCAGGGACCTCCGAGATGTTTGATTCAGGGAGGTGACGCAAGTGGAAGGTGCTCTCCCAGTCCATATCCTTGACCTCAGTTTGGACAGCCTCTAGACCTTTGCTTGCCATTGACTCCTTGAACCTTTCTTCCATACATTTCCTGTAGTGCTCTTTAGTCAACCTCTCCACAGTGTCCAATATGTCATCGGGTATGCCATGGTTCACCAACTACATAATTTTGCAAGCAAATAGTTAGAAAGGACATTAACTACCAAGAAAACCGCAAGAACTAACTAGCCAGGACATATATTAGGAGGGCAATGTAGAAATGAATTAGGTGAGAGAAGCATGGGTTTTGAGGTACCTCAAAGAATCCCCAGTTTTCACAAGCATCTTTTATTTTCTCCATGGTGTCTTTTCTCTCCTCACCATTGAGCTTCTCAAAGTTGATCACGGGGAAGTTAGTCATTTTTTAAACTCAAAACTCGTTCTCTTTCTCTCTTTCTCTCTTTCTATCTGCCTCTTCTCTATTAGTCTATGCAAATATGAGTTTGCGAGGGTGGTATTTATAGACCTTTAAGATATAAGGCCGACCACAAAAAAGAAAAAAAAAAAAAGAATGTCGCTAAATAATATAAAAATTATGTTGGAATTTGCTTTCTTATGTACGCTTTAGCCTTTAGCACAGTGCAGATCACATAGCAAACGTTTCTTTTGGTTCCGTTGTTGAATTGTCTTGCCACTTAGGTGTAGTTTGGACCCACTTGGTGGCTGATTTGTTCTCTTGACAATTTGACCAGAACAAGAGAGACTACAACACCCTCCAATCAATTCTGAAGTTTTACTTGACCTTTATTTCTGAGTCATATGAAGGTGCTTTCTTGGAAGGAGTATAGGAGTTCCAAAATAATGGCGTCCACGTTTTGAAATAAGTTTGGAAGAAGAATTTGTATTCTCCACTTAATTATTAGCCTCATGGAAGGAGTTTCTTGAGCCAAAAAAGTTAGTAAGATGTGAATTCGATTAATATTTAATCTAGATTAGAAATTTCTAAATTAAAGGAAGCTCACAAAAATGAAATGTTTTTATTGCGTCCATTTTACTCAATCAAGAAAATTCATTATCCATAGTGCATGTGTAAAAAAAGGTTGTGTGGTCCTGAGAGTGCCGTGTCATTCCTATCCAGTTTATTAATTAGCAATTTGTTTAAAATCTTGTTTCATTTTGTACAAGAATATTAAAGCAGCTTTATTTATTTCCTCCTATAGCTTCATAAAGAAGTAAAAGTTGACGAGGTGATAAGGAGATTGAAGTAGAACAAGATTCTTCTGTTTTACTTTCATTCTTATACGAACCCAACCGTGACTACTAGCATTTTAGTGATCGGTCGTGAATTGAGAATTATTTAGATATGATTTTTGTTAAGTTAATTCAAACTTGTAATGCATGCAGAGTGTTGTTGGTTGATAATTTGATTATGTGGAAACTTGTTTATTAACATTTAATTAATTTAGACACTAATTCATTTGATTGTAAACATATATTAGAGATAAAATTTATAAATTAATTATATTTTTTTATTTATAATAGAAACTATTTTATATACTAATAATTTTTAATATTAGTATTTAAATTAATCATTATAATAATTTATTGTTTTTTTCTTAAATTTTTTTTATTCAAATAATGACCACATAAAAATAGCATTGTTAATATCATCCGACTTTATTGACTAAAAGTAGCACTACGAAAATTAAATAAAAAAAAATTAATGGTTGGATTAAAAGAAATAATATATCTAAATTAAAGGCTTAAAAGCATATTGATTTTTAATAAACCTAAAAAATAAACTATTTCAGTAAATTAAATAATATATAGGACTTAATAATATTCTTGATCCCCTAGTCATTAAATTTTGATTTTAACTCCCCTTCCCCTTACTATTTTTAACTGTCTAATTCGTTTATATATATATATATATATATATATATATATATATATATATATATATATATATATATATATATTCTAACACTAAATGTTGCATAGAAACAAACATTTTCATTAATATATGTCATTTTACTACTTTAATAATATTATGTTTATCTATCGATAATTAAAAGTTATTAAAATTGATTCTAGAAGCAAAATATAGAAGATGATAAATTAAAAGAGAGATATGATTAAGAAGTTGAGGCAAACAAATAATATGTTTGAAATGATCAAGATTTAAAAAGAGACACTATGCTTTTGCTAAAGAAACAGATTTTATAAAACTATTCTGTTTTGGTAAAAAAAGATGAAAAGAAATAAAAAATATAGTTATTATATTTATATGGTTTGTTTTGGAAGTAAATTAAGAAGAAACAAGTAATTTGTGTGATTTTTTTTGTTAATTGGAGTGGAATAAGAGGAAGTTATCTCCTATTTTTTATTTAGTTTTCAAAGAATATAACTAATGAAATTATGTTAAAGAAACTACTATTTAAAGTCATCTTTATTATATATATATATATATATATATATATATATATATATATATATATATATATATATATATATATATATTCATATAATTTATTTATTTCTTAATTATCTCTTTTCCTTTCATTGAAATAATTAGAAATATATTTTTATTCTTTTTACTTCTATCACTCCAAATATTATATATCTTGTATTCTATTTCCGTCGTCCCTTTTTCGTCAAAACAAAATTTAAGAATGGATTTATTAAAAAAAAGACAATTTTAAAATTTGTGGACAGTTGCCCACAATCCCATGAATAGGTTTATATAATATTATTCATTTAATCTTATTTGTGTATAATAATATTTAAAATAGGTTTAAAATAAAAATAACATACCATCATACTTATATTAAGTATTTTAAATACAACTAATATTTGCATTACCATAATATTCAACATTCAATATTTTGAAACACAATACTAGAATTAAAAATATATATAATTAATGAGAAACTAACGTCTTAAAAAGCTATTTAAGATTTTATTTCCTAAAAAGTAATAAAAAATCTTGAAGAGTGATGTAAAGCATCTCTAAAACCCTATTTAAGATAGTATGTACAAAAATTAGAATATTAAAAATGTTATTAAGTGTAATGTATGATAACGTGATTAATTACAACTCAGACGATTAACTAAAAACATTTATTGTTATTTGTCCAAGTTGTGATATGACTTTAGCATCGAAATATATAAATATATTTAAACCAAGTTTTTAAATAATCTCGTGGTAGATGAGTTACTTTGGCATCGGAATATATAATTATATATAAACCAAGTTTTTAATTAATCTCATGGTAGATGAGTTAAGTATGTGGAGGAGGAGATCGAGTAGAGAGATACAAATACCAATGAGATCTAGGCCCAACCACATAAGAGATTAATACCATTCTCTATACAAAATCTTAAGAAAATGGGTTAATGGGTCTTTCACCTTTATATAGTGCTTTACTTTCTCATTTTTATCCAATCAGGACTTGGACTTACACTTGAATTATCAACAATCGTTCCCTCGAGAGTGAGTTTCTTTCACATTGGTACACTTCCCTCCAGCGGAAGCATTCTCAATCACAAGTACCACTTCGTATCACCAACCATCGACTCTGATATTATTGTGTAAAAAACTAAATGTGACACACATAAATAATTTGACTCTTTAATTCACTGTGTTCATTTTCATCGAACCTTGACAACTTCTAAATAAGTACAACATTGGGACAAGTACAAATAATAAAAACTAAAAGTAAAATATCAACGAACTCAAAATAAAATATACTTAATCTATCACTATCTTATATCAACAAAGTGAAGTAATCTTGCACCTAAAAATGAAAAATCAAAACTATCTATTTTTATTTTATCTCTATCAAAATCAAACTAAATATTACTATACCCAAAACAATAAAATAAAATTAAAAAAATTATTAATAAACTCTTAAAATTTAAATTTATCCCAACAAGGTGAAGCTAGGTTTAACAAACTCTTCATTTATCTCACCATACATGCATGAATATCAAGATAAAGGAAGACAATTGAGTCTTTTTAACTTAATCTAAATATTCTAATAATATTTAATTTCCATTTAAGCATTTATCAATTTATGTTCTTAACCTTAAATATCTTAAAATATGAAAAAGAGATAGCATTCAGTTTAAAACTAATATATAACTTTTGTGCATAAGAAAACTCTAACATAGCTAGATCATGCGCGACGCTATCAATGACAACTTGAAAAATCATTTTGCGGCCATGAATTTAAGAAAAAGAAAGTAGTTTTCTTGTCAATTTGAAACTTTAGATTTTTTTCATTCATTAAAATTGAAGATCAATACCAAATAATTATCACACCAAAACAACCCTAAAAAAATCCTGAATCACCTCAACGAAACTCCCTTAACTTTGTTTATTGAGTCATGTTCATTCCATTCTTATAGCTTTTTCTCTATTTTGAATGATCAAAGTTTACATCATAATAATAATAACATTAAGCCATCAAATGAATGAAAAAGAAATTATCAAAATTTTAAAATTATTGAACATCTTTAAATGTAAAGTTGCAGTTTGCTTCTCCTTCTGACATGGGTGAGGTTTAGAACAAATGTTACTTGAAATTTGCGTAGAAGTTGTGGGTTTTTTCTTCTTATTAATATATAATTCTATAAGTCTAAATTAATACACGGGTTTGAACGATAAATCTACACTCTAACTTGTTTGATTGAATAGTTGAAGTTGCTTTTAGTGAGGCTCTACGTTAATTTATTCGGAAACGTACACATCTTTCTCACGAGTTTGTTCCACTCTCATTATAATTCAATCTAGAATTCGCTTAAACGATTATGTTTTCATGAATCGTGTTGCTTTATTTAAGAGTGCGAGATGAATAATTTTTAGAACGTAATTACTTTTATTAAAGAAACATTTTATTATAAAATATGTTTTTCTTATTAAAAAACACATTTTATTATTGAAATTTTTTTATTCATTGTTCACACACAAGTTTGTATTGAATTTGAATGTTAGGCTATGCTTTTGAATTTTTTGGATTTATGTTTGTACTTTTATTGTTGTTGATGAAAAATCTTTAACTACCAACTCTTTCTCTCTCACCACCACTTATGGAGAGATAAGGCCTCAATTTTATGTAAGAATTTATTACAAAATAGACCAAAATCCTTCGTTTGTATACAACCATTTCTTACAAAAAGGATAAATATTAAAGTTTCATACATCTCAAATTAAAAATATTAAAAAAATACCGATAAATTTTTAACATGTCATTTTTCCAACACACTAAAAAAAGTTACAAATCTAAAAAAGAATATAGTTAAATATCAAAGAAATTAAACTAAAGGATATTTTTAATAGAGACTTTGTTATACTTCACCGTATAACTTGCTTCATATAGCTATATTTTTTAAAATCGTAACAAAAACAAAACTATCGCACTCGAAAAAACTTGTTAACGTCGCGTTTGGCATAAGAAATGTTCATTGCTTTCCATCACTAGTGGAAAAATAATATTTTATGACGATCTATTATGACAGATAAAAATTATCCATCATAATAGGTTGACCGGTGACAGAATCGTAATAAAAGTAAGACATATTATAACGTAGTTTGTACATCAGTCGTAATATAAAACGCGGTGTCAAACTTGTAAATAAGTTTAAAACCTATTATTAAGTACATATAGACACCTGTCGTAATAATTTTTTTTTATGTATTATGTCTGAGTTTTAAAAATCCGTCATAATATGTAAATTTTTACATTTCCCTCTCCTTTGTCTATTTCTAATTTCACGTTCCCTCTCACTCTCGTTCCTCTCTTCATCTCTTCCTGTCTTCTCTATAAACCGCACACTCCTCCAAAAAAAAAGGAACAGTGACAGGGTTAGATCAGAGTGAATTCATTTGAATGAATTAAGATTCTCTTTTTCCTTTTTTTTTCTATTGTTCCTTTCATTCTCTTTTTCTTGTTCGAAATTGCAAACCCTAGTGTTAGAGGAAACATTGGTGTGAGAGTGAACGGCGTGAGGGAGAGCATCCTGGAGAAAAATAGACAAGAACAAAATTATGAGAGCAAGGTCGAGAATGTGAGGGATAGAGACAACCAAGCTTAGAATTCGAGAAGCATAGGTGTGAAAAGAAGAGGTAAGGCGCGATTCTTCATAGGAGAAGTTCGGGTGAGGAAGAATTCATTGTCAGGTGTGGGGAGATATTTGAGTGTGATTGATTGCTTGTATGTAGTATGCTATGTTTTTCCTTCATTCGGGTCTAATCGTATGTTTGGGGGAAATGAAAATAGGGTAATGATGTTTTGATTCTGTTTGGTTGAATGTACAAAATAATAAGAAGAATATCAAACCCATCAAACCTGCTTCTGTGGAAATACTTAATCGAGTGCAGCTAAATAACACATATGAGACTCTTCGTTCAACTATAAGAGGCATCATCAAATACCCTTTTCAAGCAGAGTTAAACTTCACCAAGGAATTTGAGCAAAGTAAAAGAAGCATTAAGATGGGCTTTTATTGAGTTTTATAACAAGCTTCGACTTCTAAATAACTACACGTAATAGATGCTATCACAATCTCCTTTACATCTGGTATGACAAGGAAATTACTCAACTTTCAATAGTATATGGACATTAATGTAATATTTGGATTTAATATATAGTTTCATGTATAAATGATGTATTAAATATTATTAGACAATTTAATTTTTGAAATGAATTTTATTTTGTTACTTGCATTGAATTTGTTCATTTGAAGCTATATTGATTATAAATTGATTGGATGAGATGATAATAATTTCATTGGATGTCAAACGTAATAATCAATTTTTTTTAAAAAAATATATATTATGACGTACTAAACAATGTACATCATCATACGTTGATCACATATTATAACATACAAAAACTTTTACGTCATAATACCTTTCGCCCTATTATAACTAACAAATGAAAATTTATCATAATAAATTACACATATTATGACGGAGTTCAGAAACTACGTTATAACATGTTAAACATATTATGACGTAAATTTCTGCTATGTTATAAAATACGCAGACGTTATAATATATCATTTTTATGTCATAAAATTGTCATTTTTTCACTAGTGCATGTTTTATTTAAGGAATCATGCTATGAAGAAGAAAAAAACTTAATTAAAATGTGCTGATGTAATATTTTTTTCTTCTTCATATTTTAAGTTAATTTTAAATTATATATGACAATAAATTTATTGATATGTATGTGAAATACTTATAAGTTATATCTTACCTAAATTCTAATTTTTTGATAACATTTTTTACACTAATTAAGCATTGACGTTAAACTCAAGAAAAATATGAAAAATAATTAATATTATTACCTTAATTCATATAATTAGAAATCACCATTTCTATGTAGGATTTAAAATTTCATTACTACTCTTTCAAATCTCAAATCTAACGCTCTCCCATCTTATTTTATATAGGAAGTTCAATTCATATCAGATAAAAATATTTAAAAACAATTAAGAGGGACTAAATTCGTTAAAAAGTGTTTTAAAGAAAACTTATTTTTTATGATAAGAGAATTTTAGTGCAATGATTCATGAACACCAATAATAACAAAAAATCGAAGATAATAAGAAAAAAAAAATGAAAACAGAAACTTTTATGGTATTTGATTTTTTCTAAATTTATATTCAATTAATCCAAGTAATTAAGGATGAATTTTTCAATAAAAATCTTGAAATATATAATTATATGGAACTAGAATAACATATATTATATATACAATACCATTCCAGAAGATTTACCAAAATAATGAAAACACTCCATTACCTGTAACAATGCGAAGATATAAAATCAAATTATAAGAAAAGTAAAGAAATAAATGACCTAATATGTCATGATTATACAAAGAAAATCTAACAGCATGATCATTTTCTGTTAATAAATATGATATTCTAAAAATATGTTTTACAAGAAAATAACAAGATTCTCTTTATTGAAAATTTGATATGCATTCATTCTTCTTTTTAAAATAGTGTTATGGTTACTAACTATAAAATCAATGATGATTAAATATAATCTATTAACATACTTTTGTTCATCTATTTTTTTTATATTCTTCATATATTTTTCTTCATATATATATATATATATATATATATATATATATATATATAACTCTATAATTAAAAAAATATTTGTTTTTTATTTATTTTAATTCAGAAAGATGTGTGAGTTATCTTAATTTTTAGGTTTAATTATTTTCGAGGTTCCTAATTTTGTAAAGAAGTCTCAATTAGGTTCTCAGTTATTTTTTTCTTAATTGGGTCCCTATTTTCCAAAAATTAAAATTATTAGGTCCTTAGTTTCGTGTTGACACTGTTAAATGAGATGTCATGTGTCAGTTTGTGGTTTTTTTTTTTTATTTTTTAAATTATTTTTTATTATTTTTTTTTATTTTTAATTTTTTTAAAATAAAATTTAAAAAAGCCACATGTCAAACTAATACAGTGCCACATGGTAATGGTAGTGTGACATGGCATTGACAGTGCCACGTGTCATTGTCAGGGCACGTGTCATTGCATTAGTCTCAATTATTTTTCTTGTGTCTCAATGAACCTTTTATTTTTATTTTGTCTCAATTTAGTCTTAATTTTAAAAAATTGAACAATTTTATCCCTCCTCAAATTCAAACAAAATTTAAATTGTATATAAATCTTAACAAATATTTTTATTAAAATTGATATTTTTATTAAATACTTTTAATAATATTAAGTTTAATTATATTTATATTTATTTAATTATATAAATAAATGTTAATTATGTTATTTAAATATACCTATAAGGATTTAAAAAAGAGTGACATAACATGTTTGTGTGAATTTTCGTGGAGAAAATTTTTATAGAAGATCATGAAAGAAGAAACTACCTTTAATTATCATTTTCACGAAAACTTTCTCTAATTTTTTATTTAAAAAAAAGTGAAATTTCAATCAATAATTTTACAATGAGCTAAATCATTTCAAAAATTCACACCACCATGTTATGTCAATGTTTTCTTTTAACTCTTATAGGTATATTTAAAGAACATAATTAACATTTATATAATTAATTAAATAAAAATATAAACAAACTTAATCTAGTTAAAAATATTTAATAAAAATATCAATTTTAATAAATTTTTTTATTAAGATTTACATACAAATTAAATTTTATTTGAATTTGGAGAGGGACAAAATTGCTTAACTTTTAAAATTAGACTAAATTGAGACAAAATAAAAATAGAGGACCAAATTGAGAAAAAATAAAAATATAAGAACCAAACTAAGATGTGGACTGATAGTGATAGGTGGCACTAAGAGTGATACGTGGCACTGTCAGTGTCATGTCACACTGTTATTGCCACGTGGCACAATATTAATTTGACACGTGACATTTTTAATACTATTTTTTTAAAAAAATTAAAAATAAATAAAAAATAAAAATATAATAAAAAATTAAAAAATAATTCAAAAATTCAAAAAAATCAGGAACTGACATGTGACACCTCCTTTAACGGTGTCGGTACGAAACTAAAGGCAAGAACCTAATGACTTTAATTTTTCGAAAATAAAGACTTAATGACTTTAATTTTTTGAAAATATAGACCTAATTGAGAAAAAAAATAATAACTGAACCTAATTAAGACTTCTCAGCAAAATTAGGGACCTTGAAAATAATTAACCCTAATTTTTATGTTAAGTATTCAACCTCTATGACTATCAATAAATCTCAACTAATTTTACTTTATTTAAATGAGACTATTTCTAAACTTTCTTTCATTTAATGACTTTTTAAAAATTTTTATTATCAAATTTAAAGAAAGGATAATTTAATGAAAACATTTATTTATTTTAATGAAACTGGTGCAATTAAATGATACTAATTAACTTAATTTTTTTTAAGTCAGTTGTAGTATCTAATTGTACATGCACCAAAAAACAGGTTAGTGTGTGGGTTGTGAAACACATGAATAAAATTAAATATGCTTTTATTTCTTTGGGTCCAGAAGAAAAAGCCAGGTGCATGAATGGTTACTACATTTTTAGCTAATATAAGAAAAAGCCAAGTGCATCCATTATCTTCTTCATTAAGTCCATGACTTTTGCTTTTGTCTCGTCTCGTGTAATATTTTCGTAAGGCTCACATTTTTTGCTTTCGAAAAATTAATAAAAAATTCTACGTCCACATTACAAAAGCCAAATATTTGATGTAATCCAATAAAATATTGATAATCAGCCTAAATCTTTTTTTTTTTTTTTGCATTTATGAAAGAGAGAAAAATATAAATTTCTATATTTTACTTTTTGATTATATATGAAGTCTACATGTAAGCGTGTTTAGGTATAATAATTACGTTCATATTATTAATGCCATTTACCAAATTATCTAGGCAATTTTTTTAATAATCTTAACAATGCTGAATTTTGGATCTTGTGAAAATTAGGTCAAAGTTTAACAGAGAGAATGAATCTTAACAATGTTTAATCTAATTCACCATAATTACATATCAGTGAAAGGTTAATTATTGTCATAGTGAAAGTTATGCTAAGCCTATAAGTCAATTTTAACAACACTTGATTCTTGAATTATCATTTACAGGAAGGAAGTGGAGGTCTGCCAAACTATACGAAAGTTGAAACATATATGTATACGTTTGCACTCAATATATAAACAAAATACGATAAAAGTCTGAACTTAATTAAACATAAAAATCTACTTATGATATATACTTGAGTATGATTTTATCCAAACTTATAATATTGAGAGTTATTGGGATATATTGTATTACTCGCGTATATAATTATTACATATTTAATATATTCAAGTTGTTTACTAATCAATATATGAATTTGTACTATAGATCTCACATAAGAAGAATTAATATCTTACTTTATATTTGAATAGGAAATTTAATAATTTGTTTGGATGGAAACTTTCATATCTAAAATATATATTGAATTTTGAATTACTATCGTATTAAGTTATTTCATGTTAAATGTTTTTGTTTGAATTAGAAAATTCAAATTTAATTAATTTTAATTTTTTTAATAAAGTATTTCAATTATCATCAAATATAAGAAACTATTTAAATACCAAATAATTATTAAAAATTCAAAAATATCAAAATTGATTATATTTTTAATTGATTGATATTATTTTTCGATTAAAGTTGTTTAACAATTTTCCACTAACTAATATTAACCTTTTTTTATTGATTTAACCACTATTATTTTTCTTTATCAATTTTGATGGGAAAGTTTTCTTCGTTGACATTTGTGAAAGAAAATACTAATTAATATTTAATAAAAGTTTTCTTATTTAAATTAAAAAAATTGCAAATTATTGAAAAAAAATCACGTAACATTTCATTTTCAGCTATTTACAAGATAAAATAAGATATTATAAAATTAATAAAACAAAACATAACGTTTCACAAAATATATATATATATATATAGATCGAAGAGAACGAATACGTTAGCCTCAAGCGTCCGCGCCTACCAGGCTCTTCTACACATATTAGCTACGGCTTGACTTAATCCGGAAACGTCGAGAAATCCTAATTTGCTTCGAGAATGAAGACCGGAAGCACAGAGAACAGACATAGTCAGAACCCTAGTATTGATTCGAAGATGAACACGAAAAACAACCAGAGATTCGATGTTTGTTCGTGAAAACCTAGGGTTTGATTCGGAAGCTGTTTAGCGCTGGAAAGTATTTTATCGGTGTAAGGATCTAATCGGTGGAGAATGGTCGTGAAGCAAGATAATATGTGAATTCGGTGGATTGGCAGACGTGAAGGTTTTGGATATTCTGAAGTAAAGATCTCTCGGAGGTTTGTTGATAGGATGAGTTTGTGGTTGCACGAGCTTTCGAGAGCGAAAACTTAGGTGCGGACGCGAATTGATGATATTGACGCTATGTGATGGAATCTCGTGAAGGAACGGCACGCGTAGGCAGTAGAACCTGATGCAATCCACGGGAAGCTATCAATTGGTTAATTGCGGGAGACTGGATCTATGATAGACGAGATAATGTAAAATGAGAGAATGTAAGTGAGATGGAAGGTGGCCTAGAGGAGATCTTTGGGATTTCTCTAGCTTTGACTTTCAAGGGATTAATTTCTGGAATTTCTCTCTACAAAAGTTTTAAATTCATTATTCTCACAATACCTTACCAGAGGTGGTGGCCATGTCTATATATAGAACTAAAAGTTCCCCTCTATCTAGCACAGGCCTAACACCTTTTTACAACATGTTTTTGAATAAAAGTAAAAGAATACTATACTAAACTAATTGGCCTTTGGCCCCGTGTATCATAATCAGATCAAGATGGAAAAAACAACATTTTTCACGTTGTGGTAACCTTTTGTTAACAGGTGATGTCCTTATGGGCTCAAGAATTTCGGGCCAACATATCATAGGGCGATGGTGGCACTTTTTTCATTACATGATGCACAAGAATCGAAGTTTATGTGGAGGACATGATTGCAAAGTCCGAATCGGAAGAAGAACAAATTCTCAACATTGAAGAATTATTTGAGAGATTGAGAAAGTATAACTCAGTTACACCCACCAAATGCACGTTTTGGAGTGAAATCTGGGAAATTGTTGGGTTTTGTGTGGTTAGCCAAAAGGGAAGAAGTGGATCCGACAGGCGCGAGCGATAATGAAATGCCTACGCCTAGAACAGAAAAGGAGGTTCTAGGTTTTCCTGGGTAGACTGCACTACATTGCTAGATTCATCGCCCAATTAACCGCTACGTGTGAACCAATTTTCAAGTGTTTTACAAAGAATCAGGCTGTAAGTTTTGGAATGAGGATTGTCAAGAGCCGCTTTTGAAAAATGGTCAACCGATACCTACAAGACCCCTCCCTTATTACGTCCACCTGAACCAGGAAGACCGCTCATTTTGTCTTTGACGGTGTTGGATGGTCAATGGGTTGTGTGTTGGGTCAGCACACGATGAGTTGGAAGAGAGAGCCACCTATTACTACTTGAGCAAGAAATTCACAGACTGCGAACAAAGATATTTGTCATTAGAACGAACTTGTTGTGCATTGGCGTGGGCCGCTCATCGCTTAAGGAAATACATGCTGAGTCACTCAACCTGGTTGATATCCAAGGTGGACCCTATCAAGTTCATTTTTGAAAAGCCTGCTCTTACTGGAAGGATGCTCGGTGGCAAATGCTATTGTCAGAATATGACATCGTTTATGTTACTCAGAAATCCGTCAAGGGAAGTGCGTTAGCAGAATACCTAGCTCATCAACCCATCAGCGATTATCAGCCAATGCAGCCCGAATTTCCCGATGAAGATATCATGGCTCTATTCAAGAAGGCAGACAAACGAGACGAAGAAACTGGACATTATTATCGATGGAGCCTCGAATGTGTATGGGGCTGGCAAGTGGCATTTCTCATCTCTCTATATCAATCAGTCATACCTATGACAGCAAGGTTATGTTTTAATTGCACAAATAACATTGCAGAATATGAGGCCTGCGCTATGGGTATTCGGGCAGCAATAGAGTCCAAAGTGAAAATTCTGGATGTGTATGGAGATTTAGCTTTAGTCATCCACCAGTTGAAGGGAGAGTGGGAAACTAGGGATGCAAAATTAATTCCTTACCAAGCTTACGTCAGGAGATTAATGGAGTATTTCGACGCCATCACATTTAACCACATACCGCGAGAAGATAATCAATTAGCAAACACGTTGGCTACTTTGTCATCAATGTTTGAAGTTGACCAAGATGCAGAATTACCGATGACTGAAATGAAGAGCCATGTAGAGCCAGCATATTGCCATTTCATCGAGGATGAGGTAGATGGTAAACCTTGGTATTTTGATATCAAGCACTATCTTAAGACCTGAGAATATCATGAGAAGGCATCTGAAAAACGATATAAGGTTCGTTAAGGAGGTTGGCTGGCAGCTTTTATTTTAAATGGGTATATTTTATCCAAGAGAAATCATGACATGGTTCTCCTCAATGTTGTGGATGCAAAGGAAGCCGAATTGATATTAAAGAAGTGCACGAAGGTACATTGGCCACACATGAACGGGCACGTCAAATGGCTTCAGGAAGATCTTGAAGCTGGTTACTTCTGGTTGACCATGGAAAATGATTGTTGTACACACGTGAGGAAGTTGCGAGAAATGTCAATGTATGCCGACAATATCAATGTGCCGCCCATCGACCTTGACGTGTTGTCTGCACCGTGGCCAGTTTCGATGTGGGGGATAGATGTTATTGGACTATGAGCCCAAAAGCGTCGAATGGACACAGTTTCATACTAGGCGCGATGATTAACTTCCCAAGGGGTTGAGGCTGCTTCTTATGCCAATGTGACTAGAAAGGTGGGTAAACCAGATTCATAAAAAGAGAATTGGTCTGTAGGTATGGGCTTCCTAACAAGATTATCACTGATAATGCCACTAACCTGAACAACCAGATGATGGCGGAGTTATTGAGGAGTTCAAAATTCATCATCTTAATTCTTCCCCTTATCGCCAAAGATTAATGGGGCAGAGAGCTGCTAAATAAAGAACTCAACGATTGTACAAAAGATGGTGGTCACCTTAAAGATTGGCACGAGATGCTTCCTTTTGCTTAACAATGGATATCGTACATCAGTAGAACATCAACTGGGGCAACACCTTTCTCGCTTGTGTATGGGATGGAATCGGTACTTCCTTCGAGGTGGAAATCCCATCTCTACAGTTTAAGGAAACCCATTGGAGGAAGCTGAGTGGGTTCGAACTCGGTTTGACCAGCTCAATCTTATCGAAGAAAATGAGACTGCAACGGCGGGCCACGGACAATTGTAACCAAAGAAGAATGAAAAAGGCTTTCGACAGAAACAGGTGCGCCCAAGGGAGTTCCTGAAGCGAACTGGTGTTAAAGAAGATTTTGCCTATACAAAAGGATCACAGGCAATGGACCCAAATTAATGAAGGGCCATTTGTAGTAAAAGGCATTCTTGGAGGGGCACAATTCTCACAAGGATTGATGGAGAGGAATTACCTTTACCAGTTAATTCTGATGCCGGTAAAAACAGTTTTACGCTGATGATTCCGCGATAGGGGATGCCACTAAGGGATATCAACATTGTTTTTGAATTAGGTTGTATTCTGTGTTACTTCATTCAATAAATACCATACGGTTTTATCCATTATTCAACTTTTACGCTTTTTCTTTCGACACGATTCATGTCACACTGGGTTTTAAAGTAAAGTAAGGAAAAGGGAAAGTGATAATTAAAGCATCACGAGTATATCCATCGAGCACAAACTCGTCCCTGAAGGGTGTCGTGAAGAAAAATAAGAAGAAAAAGGCGAAAAGGAAAGACACATGTCGAATTTCGTTGTCAATAAAGTCGTCGAGGGGCGTGGTACTCAAAAGGCCAAAAACAAACAAAGTTTTGAAAAATATCTTGTGCATAGTCTTTCTTGATTGGTATTGTTGAGGATAACTTATGTCTTTTTTTTACGAAAGCATCTGCATTCATATTGCTTGAACCCCTACCCTTTCATTTCCCTCAAAGAAAAAAGGATTGTCATTTCGGGGCAGTTTTCATCATAGTGCCTCTTCTGATGATACATTGATCGAGGAGCGTAAAAAAAAAAGAATGTATGTTAGATTGAAAACCTGAAAGGGCAGTCTAAGCTAAACAAGACAAAAAAAGAAAAAAAAAACGAAAGGAAATGAAGTCGGTGTGTCAATCGCTACGGAGTTTTGTTTCAGCGTTAAAGTCGTGGGAAATAAGGCGAGTAAGCTTCAGAATGACGTGTGGCCATTTTTCTCCACCCAAATATAAAAAGAAATTTATCCAGTTTGCACTCCCTTTGAGCCGTAAGTTATAACGGTTTTTCTTCATCACCCTATACAAGAGTCATTGGCATATCGATGTCAGTCCGAAAGGTACATCAAGAGCATCCAAAGTCAATTAGAAAATTTTTTGAAAAAAAAAGGGAAGCCTAAAAAAAAAGGACCACAATAGGGGGCAACCACGAATACCAAATGGGAAAAGAAAGTAAGGATAAAAAAAAAACAAAAACAAAAACAAAAGCAAAAATAATGATAAAAGGATACCCGGAGTTTCAAACTCCCGGAGGCTCGTCGACTTGACACCTTGTGGATGATTCTTGTTAAAATAATTGAACCTTTAACGTTTATCTAGGCCTTCATTATCCATTTCTTTCATAACCCTTTGCCTTTTAGCCACGGTACAAGCCAATAAAAGTCCACACTGACTGAAGACTATTTGTCCTGATCTTTCTCCTGAACTTAACTCTGGAAGGAAATGATGTGGTGAGTGACACAATCGCTAAAAAAAAAAAGGAGGAAGATGAAAAAATCAAAGATGAAGAATGAAAAAACATGCTGTAAAGTCTCCCCATCAATCATTTTGTCAAGAAAGGTATCGTCGGATTGGGGCAATCCTCCCTACCCAAACCTTTCCACTTTTCCAAATCGTACCTACTATGTGCAACAAAAGTTGGGGCAATCTTGTGAGCCTCACACACTTTTCCAAATCGTACCTACCTTGTCATATCCCTGTCCCACACTGTCTCGGGTTCAAGCTAGTTTCAGGTTACAAAAAGCAGTAAAGATAATTTGAACTCATGGTTTCACTATTTCCCTCTTCATTAAAAGACTCATTGCCTCTGGACCTTATTTTCAAAGAAGCGTTTGAATGTACATCAACTCGGCGACGATGTTGATAACAAATTCCAAACATGGAATTTTCAAAAAATGGAAAGAGGGAAAGAAAAGAAAAAGCGAGAACAAATGAAAAGAACAAAACAAATGTCTATGTGTTTGTGCATTCATGCATCCTCATGACATTACATCATGCATCTCAAAGGAAGCAGGGAATTGTTTTTTGAAAACCTTATGTTTTGCTCGGTTTCTACTAACTCTTCGAGGGTGCTGAATCCAGGTTTGAACGACCCTCTGCTTGGCAATGGTCAAATTTAAATCTTCTTCTACGATATTGGCCCTCTGCAAGGCATGGTCAAATCCAGGTTGTTTGTTCTGCGATATTGGCCCTCTGCAAGGCAATGGTCAAGTCCAGATTTTAGTTTTTCTAACGGCCCTCTTCTTGGCAATGGTCGAATTTAAGTTTTCTTCTGCAATATTGGCCCTCTGCAAGGCAATGGTCAAATCCAGGTTGTTGTTTTGCGATATTGACCCTCTGCAAGGCAATGGTCAAGTCCAGATTTTAGTTTTCTAACGGCCCTCTGCTTGGCAATGGTCGAATTTTAGTTTCTTCTGCGATATTGGCCCTCTGCAAGGCAACGGTCAAATCCAGGTTGTTGTTTTGCGGTATTGGCCCTCTGCAAGGCAATGGTCAAGCCCAGATTTTAGTTTTTCTAACGGCCCTCTGCTTGGCAATGGTCGAATTTTAG
The DNA here is from genome assembly GCF_018835915.1 of Vigna umbellata. Next base: position 28,773 of record NW_025909384.1, read on the forward strand.
TTTTCTAAGGCCCTCTGCTTGGATGGTCGATTTTGTTTTTTTCTAACTGCCCTCTGCAGGCATGGCCAAATTCAGGTTGTTGTTCTGCGATATTGGCCCTCTGCAAGGCAATGGTCAAGTCCAGATTTTAGTTTTTCTAACGGCCCCTCTGCTGGCAATGTCGAATCCAAGTTTTTTTTTGGTGAATCACCTCTCTTTGGGCATTGGCCAAACTTTTTGGCTGCGTTGTAATCTCCTCCCTGAATTTGGTCATTATATGCTTGGATTGGACGTTATTCTCCCTTTTTTCTCTTTGAAACCCATACGAAATTAGTATTTCTATCTTTACTTATCTTTTACTCTAATAATATTAAAAACTTCGTTTTGTCATATTATCCAGTAAAATTTAAGTAAAGAGGGGCAGTCTGTTCATAACTACAATTTCATCCTGGGTAGTTAAAAAATATATATAGAGTTGAGAAGGGGTAGAAGGATAAAATAAACGGGCAAAGATAAATTTAATACAAGTTCTCCAAAAATGATTTTTTGTTCCGTTTTCCTCTTATATTTTAATCCTTTGTTTTTTATTTATTTCGTTTTTTATTTATTTACTCTCCTTTTTATATTTTATTTTATTTTATTTTTACTTTTACTCATTTTTATTTGGTTTTATTTTTATTTGTTTATTTTATCTTATTTCTTTGATTTACCTTTATTTTATTTTATTCCAATTCCTGGAGGAGAGAGCAAGGGATACTAAAACTGAAAGAAAACGTTTTCTTGGAAGTGGCAAAGGTAAGTCTTCATCTGCCTAAACTCTTTGGTCTTGCTCTTGTAAGTTGCCTCCTTATGCTTGTCTGATCTTGAATTCATTTCATGTCGTGTTTGGTTTTTCTCTTTGTGGCAATTGCTTTTTTATCAAACTGCGTCTAATGTGGTTTGATACCTGTGAGACTCATCAAGTATTAATAGAAAATATTTAGCACCCAGAAAACATGTAATAAAAAGAAAAACAAAAGCAGCATAGATGTTTTCATACAAATCCTCATAAGAAAAAAAATCAATCAAGGAGAAAACGATCCTGGGAGCAACATTCCCCGGGTCCGGTACACACGCTTCACATATTATTCATGTGAGAACCATCAGGAATCACTAGGGGACGGACTCACGGATTCTTAAGTTTTCTCTTCTATCTCCGTCTCCCAAAGAACCTGAAAGATAAACCGCTAGCCATTTCGTTTGAACGAATAATCTTGCGTTCCAATACCATCGCCAAGGCCCCCCATCTATCATTTTTCTCGGCGACCACTGCTTCTTCTCCAAATACGCTCACGCTATCGGACCAGCTCCGAGTCCTCAGTTTACAGAACAACTTGCTCACAAAAAACCATCCCTGCATCAACGGTGGTAGACCTCGTCGGTGTCGGAGAGAACGCGTCCCGGGAGCAGCGGCGTTAGCTCGGCGGACGGCTGTCGCCACGCGGAGAGAGAAGGAGCTTTGCGTCGTGGCCGCCTCGATCCTGGTGACGATCGGCGGCGTGTACGACGTCCTGAGCCGTGATCCATGGTGGTCGGTTCGGAGAAGAAGGTGTGAGTGCCACAGCGTTTGGTCTCGTCGGAATCAGGTCCTAGGTCTGTTTTTTCCCGCTCACGAGAAGAGAAAGAGGGGGGGGGGTGACGGTGTTGGTTGCCGGCGATGACGAAACTGGTGGAAGGCGGTGGCGTGGAGGCCGTTTCTGGCTGGGAGTGGCGGCGAACCTCCGGGAGGGGGAAGAGACCTTGGGTCCTGGAGAGGAGAAACTAGTATAGTGTTAGGGATGAAGGGGAAAATGGCTAAACCCTAGGATTTCCTGAATCAACCAATTGGGCCCAAACCCTCAAAACAAAAAATGATATGTTCTTCCTTGCACCCCTGTTTCCTTTTTCACACTCCTCTCTCTCTTGGGTTTAGCTCAGTCCCATTATTGGAAATAAAATGGTTTAGACACCACTTGCAACTCCCACTCACCCCCCTATTTCGTTCGGGGCTTAAGCACTCTATTTTTGCAAACGAGAAAAACAAAAGAAAAATTGAGCTGGGAACCACATTCCGCGCACCCTCCACTTTCACCTTCACACCCCTCCACTGCGTCCATTCCTTGCCTTGGGCTAAGACCCGTTCTGTTCCTAACAAACAAAAAAACAAATTTCCTCCTGCGCCCCCTTATTCTCATTTTCGCACCCCTCCCCGCCTGGCTTTGGCCCAGTTTTTGCTCTTTTGTTTTAAACAACCCCCCTTTTTCTTATTTTGGCACCTCCACAAGGCCTTTTTTTATTTTATTTTATTTCATTTACCTAGTATTTTACTTTTATTTTATCCTTTTACTTTATACTTTATTTTTCAATCTTCTTTATTTATTTATCCTTTTATTTTCTTTTATTTTATTTTATTTTTTTTCCTCTCTCTTGTTCCCATTTTAAATATTTATCTATTTTTGTTAAATGCACTTTTATAAATAATAATAATACTATTTTAAAGGTTTTAAACACATGGTGATCGCACGCATCGTCCTTGTGTTAGAACCTTTTCTTCTTCTCTCTCTCAAAAAATTTAATATAAATGTTTTTAAAATGGTTTAAACAACATTGTGTGATCGCCCGCATCGTCCTTGTGTTAGAACCTTTTCTCCTTCTCTTCTACAACATAATAATAAAAAATGTTTTAAAGGTTTTAAACACAATGTGTGACGCACGCATCTTCCTTGTGTTAGAACCTTTTCTACTTCTCTTCTAAAAAATAATAATAAAAATACTTTAAAGGTTTAAACATATGTGTGATCGCACGTATCGTCCTTGTGTTAGAACCTTTTCTTCTTCTCTTCTAAAAATAATAAAAAATATTTTAAAAAAAGGTTTAGACCACATGTGTGATCCGCACGCATCATCCTTGTGGTTAGAACTTTTCCTTTTCTTCTTCTCTTCTAAAAAATAGTAAAAATGTTTTAAAGGTTTAGGCATATGTGTGATCGCACGCATCGTCCTTGTGCCAAAGACCTCGCATCGTTCACTTCCCCAAAAATCCAAATTTATCCATAATCATTTTCTCAAACAAATTTCTCAAACAATTCCTCAAACAAACTTTTCAAGCAGTTTCCTAGAAAGAACTAACGTAACCCTGATTTTCTCATTTTGAATTAGATACGTAGGACAAGGTCATCCTTGTCGGGCCCAAAAAACTAAAAAACATATTTTGTTTATTTAGAATTTTATTTTAGGGGATAGTTAAACATTTTGAAAACCACATCATATCCGCGCATTTAGTTAAAGGTACTGCCTTAGGGCCAGTCCANTAAAGGTACTGCCTTAGGGCAGGCATTGTAGGGTGCTAACACCTCCCCTACATGTAATCGACTCCCGAACCCAGAATCTGGTTCTTGTAGACCATGCCTTATTATTTTATGGTTTTTCCGTAGTTTTCCAGAATAAACTATGGTGGCGACTCCAAAATCTCTTTTCAAAACCCGTTTCTTTTTTGGATCGTCGTCCCGTCGCGATTCCGGTTGTGACACCTATCATCTTTCCTACGCTCTTCTCATCTCTAGGATTATTGAATACAAACGAGTTCATATAGAAGGAGAGCTCACCCAAGCCATCCAAGCAATTGGCACTGAAATTGGGGAGACAACGTTTCGTCAAATGGGCTTTGTCTCCCGTGGGCGTGTGATCATTCACAAGGATGATGACCCTCAGAATGCTGAAGATGAAGATATGGATGCCCATATGGCAGAACCAGTAGGAGCTGCTACTTCATCTGAAGTTGGACCTTCTACCATGCCTTCATCCTCCTCTCTCTCACTAGAAGAATACTTTGCAAATTTGTCTAAGCAATTGGAGGACATGAGTTTAGCTCATCAAGCACGTTTTGATGAACTCATTGAAATGCAGCAAACTCATGAGGAATATGTGATTGAGAAATTTGATGATTTTGACACTCATTTTGGCAACATTGAAAATCGCTTCAATCTTCATCCTCCGAAAAGACCACCCACTCCAGATTTCTAGATTAGGCTTCTTGCTTGTTTTCAATTAGTGTACTACTTTGGTTATATTTTCTTCTACTGTAATAACATTTTCCCAAAATAAATAAAATCCTTTCATGTTCTCATTTAGTGCATACATTATTTTATTAAGGGGGAGAACATTTTGAGGGGGAGCATACTTACTTTTTGCTTATGATAAAAAAGGGTGAGAAACTCTTCTAGTGCAGTTACTACTAACTTGTTTGTAAGTTTAAAGTTTGTGGAGATATTCAACAATGCTTTTAAACTTAGAAATTTTTTATCATCATCAAAAAGGGGGATATTGTTACAAATGAGGAGCATTGGTGTCTTAAAAGATAATGCTTTTGATGATGCAAAAGTGAAGAATAAAAAGACCCTTGTAGTATTAAGTTTAAAAGCATTTTTGGACAACTAAAGTCAGTCAAGACCGAGCGATAAGGACCGAACGGTAAAAGGCATGACCAAGGCCAAGCAATCAGGACACGGGCAGTAATGACTAAGTAGTAACCATTGAACAGTAGAAGTCATAACCGATCGGTAAGCACCGAGCGGTAGACTTCATGACCAAGACCAAGCTGTCAGGACACGAGCGGTCATGACCGAGAACATAGGACCGAGCGGTAAAGTTATGACCAAGAATGAGCAGTGGAGGGCATGATCGAGAGCACATAAGACATGCCGAGACCAAACAGTTCAGACCGAGCAATGAAAGGCAGTGAAGAACCAAGCCGAACGGCAAAAGGTGATAATGACTTGAGCCGGACGCATTTGAAGGCCTAACACAAGTTGAAACATAGACCAAACGGTAGAAGGCCATGAGGGCTCAAACCGAACGGTGGAAAGAAGAAGAAAGAAGCTGAATGAGAGAACGTCGTGAGGGCTCAAACCGAATGGTGGAAGAAAGTGAAGAACTTGAGCCGAGAGATTGAAGAGTTAAAAGTCTCAAACTATTCCAAGTCTAGGAGATAATCGATTATCACTTACAGTAATTGATTATCACTAGCAGTTGTAATGTGTCTTTTCAGTTTCTGACCAGTAGGCTATATAGAACTTTGTGTAACTGAGAATACAGTGCTATATGAGGAAGTTCTCAAGTGCCAGTTCATTGTTATTGTCAAGTCTGGTGAAAAGGAGAAGCTCGCGCTTTGTGTGTCAAAGGTCGGAGCGATTCTCTTCAAGTTGGCAGAGCTATTTCCTTCCAGTTCGTTTGTCGAAGCAAGCTTTTTTTTACTGTTATTTTCAATCACTATATTGTAACTGTAAAACTGTTTTTAGTGAAAAGGTTAATCACTCTTCATAGTGATTAACGACTAAACATAGAATCTTTTGATTCGAACCAGGATAAAAATCATTTGTGTGATTTTTCTACTCCCTGCACTCTTTATATTTTCTCTCATCAACTGATTGATAAAACGTTTGAGAGAAAATTAAAGGAACCATTTTTAATTTGACCGAACACGCTTTCCGTAATTTTTTATTTCGTTGCGTGACTCAAAGATACCGGTTGTTCTAACCAATATAGATTTCAACCTAATCACTCTCATGCATATATGAATTCATCTTCTTCATTAATTGTTAACATCACTTTCTAAATTACTTAAAACCCGAACCCTCGGTGAAGAAAGCCTATCCTTAATTATTAGACCACAATCCCTTGCATTCCTAATAATTAATTCTGCATTACGATTATAACCTTAAGATGACCAAAACTCATACCCCCATCCCTGAGCAATACTGCTTTTGGGAGAAATTCTCCAGATCTAGGTTTCGTCATATGTGTCCATATCACAAAAACCAATAATCATGTCATGAATGAGTTAAACATAACAAGCCTAAAGCAAAGAAGAATAACCCTAACAATTAATGAAAGAACCATAAATAAATTGGAATCAATTCAAATACATGAGAGTTTAAAGGTTACATCTTCCCCAATAATAAATAAGATTAGTTCTTCATCGTCATGAAGAAACTAGGTGTACAATGGAATGAAGGAGATAGAAAAACCCTAGAAACTGAAGAGGAGAGCTCCCGCATCCCCAAATATGCCTCCAAGGAGCGAAAAATGTGTTTATGTGCTCAAGCCATCAAGAGATACAATCCCTAGGACGTCCAAGTCCTTAAATAGATAAAAAAATAACAGAAAACGGGTCCAAGCCCAACACGCTGGCACTCAGCGCCCTCATTTAGGGCGCCCGGGCGAAACTGCGAGAAAACTGGCGCTCAACGCCCCTGGAAGGGTGCCCAGCCGTGGTGCGGGACTGGATTCTATGCTCAGGCCCCCTCAAGGGCGCTCAGGTCTGGAGGTAGCATTCCAAAATTCACTTTTTTTGCTGTTTTGCTTGCTTTTATGGTTGATTCAACTCTATACATTGTTGGATATTCTTCCAGGCACATTATTAGCTACAAAATAAAGGGAATTTGGTGATAAAATCATCAAGTATACCTTCTACTCACTTATTCACAAAACTAAACTAAAAACACGAGTTCAAGCAACCTTCTAAGTCAAAAAAGGGTTGATTTAATATCAAAATTGAATCACAAATAACAGTATTTTCAACTGTTATCATAAGCTAAAGTGCAAAATGAGTTTTCACAAAAATATTTATATTACATCAATTATAAAATAAGCATGTATAAAAATGAAATAAATTATATATATATATATATATATATATATATATATATATATATATTCATACAATTATCTAAAATAAATATTTGTAACAATAAAATATATATAAAATAACTAAGAAAAACTATTAGATGATAAAGAAGAATACTATGTAGTATCACTATTTTTTACCATAGATGTTTCAACACCTAACCCCTCATCTGTTCACACTAATAAGGTGACCATCACAAAAGAAACAAAAAAACACTAAAAGAAACATAAATACTACAAAACACCTAATAACATGTTAAATTTTATCACACAACTTTCACACGTTCATACATGAAAACAAACTCAAATTATCCGAATACATGAGTTAGACTTGTGAAGAAGCAATGCACTTGTGATGGTAATATACTTTTCTACTGAGTGGTTCTACTGAGCCATCATACACAAGGTTAGACCCTGTCACCATAAGAACCCTAGAGTTGTACTTATGATAGGACTTGCTACCACTATCACCAAGTAACCATTCTCTTCTACATGAGCATGAAGGGTTAGTAAAGTTAAGAAAAATTTCACATGATGGAACAATCCTACCTCAATGCACACACTAAAATTAGTAGTTCTTTGACTTTTACTTCACCCAACGAGTATATTCTTATCCAACGACCACCAGTCAGTATCTCTTTGACTTTGGCTTCATTAGTATATTCTCACCTAATGAATCTAGATAATTTTACATATTTATGTCATTTCAACCCTACAGGTTCAGTTTAACAACCAACACACATGCCAAAGCATGCAAATTCGAATTACACAACCTTCACTAACTCAAATAATCTCATATGTAATACAATAAGACAACATTCCCAAATTTCATCATGCAATTTAAGAACCTAACCACAACTCAACAGATCACACTCATCAGATAAATCAATCATTCAGTCAATTCACCATACAATCATAAAATTAGAAATATCAAGGTATCTGATAGAGAGATGAAAGACATAGAGAGAGAACAACTCAAATCAATAATCAAAATAAATAATTGCAGTAACTCAACCTAACCTCAGAATCCATAATGAAATTACAGCAGAATAGCCCTAGATGCTTAGCTCTCCGTGAATGAATGAATTCCCTTTTTATGCCTCCCCTGATTTTCTTTATATAGGGCTTGATTGGACTTGGACTTTGAATATTCAATTGACAGAATCTTTTATTTTATATCTTCCAAATAACTAAAAGATTTAGATAATTATAACATTATTTGGAAGATATTTTCTGTTGATATTCCCAAATTAAATTGATTCAACAACTGAATTTTATCTTTTAGCTTTTCTGACTTTCCAAAATTGCACAAATTCCCTAAAATTTCCTCTATCTGCACTTTAGCCCCTTCAGAATTCTCCAAAATTGCACCAGAAGCCCATGTTGACCAGCTTTGATCAGAGAGGTTGCGCTCAATGAGGGACTGTCGCGTGACAACCCTCTTTCTCCCTAAAAATTAGGTATCTGTAGATTTTGAAATTGAAGGCATAGCGTTGGTGAAGGAGATGACGGTCATGCGAGGAGGTTGAATCTTGCGATCTGGCGGGAGAGGAACACGCTACTGGTTGCGCGATAGTGGAGAAGATGAAGACGTGATGGCGTTGTCGCGGCGCGCTCGCGTTGATGGAAATTAGAGATGGTGTGATGGCGGCGACCTTGCGTGATGGTGCTGGCGATGAAGGTGGTTGCGCGATGGTGGCCGGTGATGATGATGAACTCGCGATGATGGCTGATGCGATTCTGGGTGGCTCTGCAACGGCGTGTTGATGGTGGTGTCGCGGCAGCCATGGAGGTCGCACTTTTGTGTTGGATTACGGCGGTGGATCGACGAGGAAGGAGGGAAAGGACGCTTTTGGTAGTGGCGTAGCCTTGCGGAGACATGCGCGTGGTGGCCGGCGGCGTGGTTGTTGTTCGGTGGGCTGTGCGTGACGGCACTAGCGATGAGATGGTTGCGGCTAGGTGGAGACGGCAAAGCGGAGACTAGGTTATCTGTGGAGAAGATTATGCTAATGTGTTAGGGCTGAGGTGGCGTGTTCTGATTAGTTCACTAGTGGGTGCAAGGATCAGTGATGTGGCATCATCTGGGTGGTAGTTCAGTCTGTTAGTGGTGGACTGTCACGTGGCATGATCTGGTGAAGTCTGACTAGTTAGTGGTAGGAATGCGAAAATTTAGGGGTTACAGGAGAAAAGACTTAGTGTTTGGGCTTGGTTGTTGACCTGTTTCAGAAATAGGAGTGTATGTAGGGATTTTAGGAGGTGCAAGGGTAAAAACTACATGTTTGGCCCATCTGTACATTATTTATCAACTAAAATATGATTTTGGGCCTTAATTTGCAATTTGGACCAATAAAGCTTTAATTCCATCTGCAAAAATAAACATTAGAACATCCAAGGATAATTTATGCACTAAAACTCACTTTTTACGTCTCTTTAATTCCCAAACCCAACAATTTCAATCATCACAAATTCACTTTAAATCAATCATTTAAGCAATATTATCTCATTACAAATTTGAATTTTAAAGCATAAATGTGGACATAAATATGCACTCATCAGTATTTATAACTTAAAAACAATGCAATTAGCTTCCCTTACCTGACCAATCGCTCACAAGACTCTAACTAGTGGAACTCCTTCCAACTTATAGGATGTTTCATCTACACACAAGAACATCACAAGAACAATCAAGACATATAATTATGATCACTGATCAACCATTGATCAACATAGACTCATATAAATGCCTAAAAAGACGTATGTAAGTGAAAGAAGGATCACATACAATAAATAATAGAAAAAGACCAAGAAAAATGACTGGAACTCAACTTACACGAGCAAAGAAACTGATTGGTCCAAATTGAAGAGCTCGTCGCAAGAATCAATCTTATGTTCTTTGTTATTCAATCAGACGAGCATGAATAACTCTTAGAAAGAAGTTAAAGAACTCTAGAGATGATGTGTTTTAAAATAACAAAATTCATAACAAAACTATTTATATTAAAACCTTTTAATATTAAAATAATTAAATCTCATTAATTTTAAACCATTATTACTTTTAGAATATCAATTTCTAATTTCTAAATTGTTAATTTCTAGGTATTTACAAATAATATAAGAAAATCAATAAAAAAAAATCATGACAAACAAAAAAAATTTAATTCACATCCACAACAAAATAATCTCTCCAAGTAAAATAAAGTTTGAATTAATATAAAGTAAGGAATAATAATAACCTTAAAAATATTATTCTTACAAAAATATAAAATTAGGAACACCTTTTAAAGATGATCATTTAAGAATTCCTACTTCATTATATAATAACGATTATATAATGATTTTAATAAAGGTTAAATATGTTTTTAGTCCCTAAACTATTGGCTGTTTCTGGCCGTTTCTGGTTTTCGTCCCTCTTTCAAAGTAAGGTACAATTTGGTCCTCATTCTTTTCGAAACGTTCGTTTTAGTCCTCGAAAACTAAACACTGTTTAAAAATTTGGTCCTCATTTAGCAACAAATGAGGACTAAAACCAAAATTCTGAGGACTAAAACGAACGTTTCGAAAAGAATGAGGATCAAATTGTACCTTACTTTGAAAGAGGAACGAAAACCAGAAACGACCAATAGTTTAGGAACAAAAAACATATTTAACCCTTTTAATAATAATGATAAAAAAGTTGTTGTTAAAATAAGCTTTTTATATAGTTGGTAAAACATTTTAATAGAATGAAAATCTAAAAAAAAATGTAATGAATATATTCTTATTTTGAATTTTAAACTTGAATACTTTTTTCCGCTACTACACTCTTACAGTTTTATTAATATTATTGTGATTTTCTTGTTTCTGGTTGATTATCACTTTTAGTTTTGAATATATTAAATTTTTTATATTTTAATTCACAATAAATAGATTAGATTTCCACTTTTTTTTAATAAATGTTAAGTCTAAACCTATTAAAATCTTTGGTCGACTTAGTTTCACTTTGTAGGCGTAGATAAATTACATATCAAATATTAAAGATCTCAAAACACTACAAAAATCTACATTTTTACCGGGGGTTATTTTTTCCATTTTCGGCGGTTTTAACCCCCGAAAAATAGGTTACCCGCGGTTAGGAAAAGTGCTGGAAAAAGCTGCGTCGCTAAGTAATTACCGGCGGTTTTGAGAAAACCGCCGGTACTAGCGGGGGTTTTGTGAAAACCGCCGGTAGTAGCGGGGGTTTTGCGAAAACCGCCGGTAGTAGCGGGGGTTTTGCGAAAACCGCCGGTACTAGCGGGGGTTTTGCGAAAACCGCCGGTACTAGCGGGGGTTTTGTCAAAACCGCCGGTACTAGCGGGGGTTTTGTAAAAACCGCCGGTACTAGCAGGGGTTTTGTAAAAACCGCCGGTACTGGTGAGGGTTCAAGTTTTCTTACACATTGTTGGTTGATAGTAAGCTTCCTTGCAGCCATATTAACAGCCTGGAATTATATATTGAAGTCATCAAGGTTTTTAATAATATTAGAGCAATACGATTATCAACTATCTTCCTTTAATCGCTAAAATCCTAACTTGAGGGGTGTTTTATTACTAACAAACACAATCACAAAAATGTAGAAAATTAATGACAATGACAAAAAAGAGTAAAGCTATCACTAAAAAAAAACTGTTATTTAGTAGAGGTTTATTTTTCATTTTACGGTGCTTTGGTTGTTGTTTTTGTTCCTTTCAGCAAGCACAATCACTGTTAACTTCTCATTTTTCAGGCAGTTGTCTTTGCTTCCACTTATGAAAAAGTGAGGCCCTGATTTGTCTAGCTTAAAGACTGTGTAGCCATAAGAGAATTTTGCCTAAGGTGAATCGGTGTTGCAGCTCACATAGTCTTCACTCTTGCATACAACACTGAGTCTTGGCCAGATTGGTAGTTGAACACTACAATAGCCATATATTTAAAAGTTTAATAACTAGTGTTGATGGTGAGATTTTGCTGAGAAAGATAGAAATATATAATTATACTCAGGGCTTTAAATCTTTCAAGTTGTGAGAACAATACTTGTGTGAATGTGTGAAAAGCAATACTGGTTTTGTAAACTGATTTTGGCAATGTATATCAGATTATGAAAGTTATATATATATTGAAAAGGTTGATTTGAGACAAAAGAATATAAGAATCGTTAACCAAGTCAAAGTAGAAGTATATCAATTAGATGATCTAAAGTGAAACGTTAAACTGGTTAAACTGTGTAAATAGGAAGCATAGATTGAATGAAGAAAGCTCACCAAGGGAGTCTCCAACTTGAAAACGGCTCTTTTCTGCCCATTGATTGAAAGGATTGAAACTGGGATCATTGGGAACACTCCAACCCTTTTGGCCACCAACTACAAAATCATAGGAAGCACTCTTTTGAACCATCAGCAGAAGACAAAGCCATCCAACAAAGGCATGCACATGTCACAATCTACATTAAGGATAATTTCCCCGTTGCTAATCATTGATGACACTCTTATATGCATTTAGGACCAAGAACACATAATACAACCAATGATTAATTTCACAGCATCATGCACAAACCTTACCATAAATGTTAACGCATGAAAGGTATATACAATACCAATGAATTCATGGCTCCAGCTTTGAAGTTATGTGCAACTTGAGGTCTCTTCTCATGAGCCAAATATAACAATAGGGGCATAACATTCCCATCTANGGGTTACAGGAGAAAAGACTTAGTGTTTGGGCTTGGTTGTTGACCTGTTTCAGAAATAGGAGTGTATGTAGGGATTTTAGGAGGTGCAAGGGTAAAAACTACATGTTTGGCCCATCTGTACATTATTTATCAACTAAAATATGATTTTGGGCCTTAATTTGCAATTTGGACCAATAAAGCTTTAATTCCATCTGCAAAAATAAACATTAGAACATCCAAGGATAATTTATGCACTAAAACTCACTTTTTACGTCTCTTTAATTCCCAAACCCAACAATTTCAATCATCACAAATTCACTTTAAATCAATCATTTAAGCAATATTATCTCATTACAAATTTGAATTTTAAAGCATAAATGTGGACATAAATATGCACTCATCAGTATTTATAACTTAAAAACAATGCAATTAGCTTCCCTTACCTGACCAATCGCTCACAAGACTCTAACTAGTGGAACTCCTTCCAACTTATAGGATGTTTCATCTACACACAAGAACATCACAAGAACAATCAAGACATATAATTATGATCACTGATCAACCATTGATCAACATAGACTCATATAAATGCCTAAAAAGACGTATGTAAGTGAAAGAAGGATCACATACAATAAATAATAGAAAAAGACCAAGAAAAATGACTGGAACTCAACTTACACGAGCAAAGAAACTGATTGGTCCAAATTGAAGAGCTCGTCGCAAGAATCAATCTTATGTTCTTTGTTATTCAATCAGACGAGCATGAATAACTCTTAGAAAGAAGTTAAAGAACTCTAGAGATGATGTGTTTTAAAATAACAAAATTCATAACAAAACTATTTATATTAAAACCTTTTAATATTAAAATAATTAAATCTCATTAATTTTAAACCATTATTACTTTTAGAATATCAATTTCTAATTTCTAAATTGTTAATTTCTAGGTATTTACAAATAATATAAGAAAATCAATAAAAAAAAATCATGACAAACAAAAAAAATTTAATTCACATCCACAACAAAATAATCTCTCCAAGTAAAATAAAGTTTGAATTAATATAAAGTAAGGAATAATAATAACCTTAAAAATATTATTCTTACAAAAATATAAAATTAGGAACACCTTTTAAAGATGATCATTTAAGAATTCCTACTTCATTATATAATAACGATTATATAATGATTTTAATAAAGGTTAAATATGTTTTTAGTCCCTAAACTATTGGCTGTTTCTGGCCGTTTCTGGTTTTCGTCCCTCTTTCAAAGTAAGGTACAATTTGGTCCTCATTCTTTTCGAAACGTTCGTTTTAGTCCTCGAAAACTAAACACTGTTTAAAAATTTGGTCCTCATTTAGCAACAAATGAGGACTAAAACCAAAATTCTGAGGACTAAAACGAACGTTTCGAAAAGAATGAGGATCAAATTGTACCTTACTTTGAAAGAGGAACGAAAACCAGAAACGACCAATAGTTTAGGAACAAAAAACATATTTAACCCTTTTAATAATAATGATAAAAAAGTTGTTGTTAAAATAAGCTTTTTATATAGTTGGTAAAACATTTTAATAGAATGAAAATCTAAAAAAAAATGTAATGAATATATTCTTATTTTGAATTTTAAACTTGAATACTTTTTTCCGCTACTACACTCTTACAGTTTTATTAATATTATTGTGATTTTCTTGTTTCTGGTTGATTATCACTTTTAGTTTTGAATATATTAAATTTTTTATATTTTAATTCACAATAAATAGATTAGATTTCCACTTTTTTTTAATAAATGTTAAGTCTAAACCTATTAAAATCTTTGGTCGACTTAGTTTCACTTTGTAGGCGTAGATAAATTACATATCAAATATTAAAGATCTCAAAACACTACAAAAATCTACATTTTTACCGGGGGTTATTTTTTCCATTTTCGGCGGTTTTAACCCCCGAAAAATAGGTTACCCGCGGTTAGGAAAAGTGCTGGAAAAAGCTGCGTCGCTAAGTAATTACCGGCGGTTTTGAGAAAACCGCCGGTACTAGCGGGGGTTTTGTGAAAACCGCCGGTAGTAGCGGGGGTTTTGCGAAAACCGCCGGTAGTAGCGGGGGTTTTGCGAAAACCGCCGGTACTAGCGGGGGTTTTGCGAAAACCGCCGGTACTAGCGGGGGTTTTGTCAAAACCGCCGGTACTAGCGGGGGTTTTGTAAAAACCGCCGGTACTAGCAGGGGTTTTGTAAAAACCGCCGGTACTGGTGAGGGTTCAAGTTTTCTTACACATTGTTGGTTGATAGTAAGCTTCCTTGCAGCCATATTAACAGCCTGGAATTATATATTGAAGTCATCAAGGTTTTTAATAATATTAGAGCAATACGATTATCAACTATCTTCCTTTAATCGCTAAAATCCTAACTTGAGGGGTGTTTTATTACTAACAAACACAATCACAAAAATGTAGAAAATTAATGACAATGACAAAAAAGAGTAAAGCTATCACTAAAAAAAAACTGTTATTTAGTAGAGGTTTATTTTTCATTTTACGGTGCTTTGGTTGTTGTTTTTGTTCCTTTCAGCAAGCACAATCACTGTTAACTTCTCATTTTTCAGGCAGTTGTCTTTGCTTCCACTTATGAAAAAGTGAGGCCCTGATTTGTCTAGCTTAAAGACTGTGTAGCCATAAGAGAATTTTGCCTAAGGTGAATCGGTGTTGCAGCTCACATAGTCTTCACTCTTGCATACAACACTGAGTCTTGGCCAGATTGGTAGTTGAACACTACAATAGCCATATATTTAAAAGTTTAATAACTAGTGTTGATGGTGAGATTTTGCTGAGAAAGATAGAAATATATAATTATACTCAGGGCTTTAAATCTTTCAAGTTGTGAGAACAATACTTGTGTGAATGTGTGAAAAGCAATACTGGTTTTGTAAACTGATTTTGGCAATGTATATCAGATTATGAAAGTTATATATATATTGAAAAGGTTGATTTGAGACAAAAGAATATAAGAATCGTTAAACCAAGTCAAAGTAGAAGTATATCAATTAGATGATCTAAAGTGAAACGTTAAACTGGTTAAACTGTGTAAATAGGAAGCATAGATTGAATGAAGAAAGCTCACCAAGGGAGTCTCCAACTTGAAAACGGCTCTTTTCTGCCCATTGATTGAAAGGATTGAAACTGGGATCATTGGGAACACTCCAACCCTTTTGGCCACCAACTACAAAATCATAGGAAGCACTCTTTTGAACCATCAGCAGAAGACAAAGCCATCCAACAAAGGCATGCACATGTCACAATCTACATTAAGGATAATTTCCCCGTTGCTAATCATTGATGACACTCTTATATGCATTTAGGACCAAGAACACATAATACAACCAATGATTAATTTCACAGCATCATGCACAAACCTTACCATAAATGTTAACGCATGAAAGGTATATACAATACCAATGAATTCATGGCTCCAGCTTTGAAGTTATGTGCAACTTGAGGTCTCTTCTCATGAGCCAAATATAACAATAGGGGCATAACATTCCCATCTACTTCTTTGGCACTCGAGTCCTTTTCGTGTAGTAATATCTATAAAAAAAATAATGCATATTATACCAGGCATAAGTATAGCAGTATACAGAGTACACATAAATATTCAAACATTACTTTTAGTATTATATTATTAAGTGAAGCATCATGTTAGCCTCTAAATAAATAAAAATTAAAGTTTAGTTAATGATACTAACGTGGAACTTAATTAATATATATATTGTTAAAATATATATTATTGATAAAACTTTTAGAAATAACGTGGAACTTAATTAATGATACTAACGTGGAACTTTTAGACATCAAGACTTTTTCACTTTTTGAAAGCTACAAGTCAGGTGTTTTTATTGACAAAACTTTCTCCTTCCTCCATTTGCTTTCCCCATTTATTTTCCCTTCACCCATTCAATAGCTGCAAAGAGTCCAAAAAAAAGATAAGATGTAAGTCCCTGTAAAAACCTTTTTCTCAATTAAAACATTGAATATATATATATATATATATATATATATATATATATATATAAAATAAAGAATTGGTCATGAAACGTCTATCCTGCTTACATCAACAAGAATACGTGGCCGGAATCTGCTTGATGTGAACCAAATAGATAATAAGAACAGAGCTTCAGAATGAGAAAAAGGTGAAAAATAATTGAAGGAAGCAAAGTTGCAATCTCATAACACGGGAATCTTAATGAGCATCTTCAGTAATCAAAAGAAAGTTCAACTTAGATTTTGATGAAAAGCAAGTTTCTAAAGGACAAAACAGATACATAGAGTTCATGGTTCCAGAGATAAGAAGATTACAGAATCCTTGCGAATGCATTTTGATTCTCTTCCAAAGTCCACTGATCCTCTGCCCCTGATGCATAGTAGTCATAAACCATCTTTGTCAGTTTTTCCTTTGCAATTGCTTCATACTCTGTAACATTAGTTATCATCTATATTTTCACAAGAATGACTTACGAAGTCCGCAGGATAAGCTGAAAGTGAGTTTGAAGTATAGTGATCAAATTACATTAAATGAGATCATATGCATTTCGACGCAAAGATGGTATGCAAGCATGAAATACGAATATTTCAAACTTAATCTTTAGGGTTCATTAATGGTATTTCAATTAATCTCCATCAAATGAAAGATTCATCTGAAAACACATGAAAGCAGGATCTTCTGAAATTTTCATATCAAAACTTTAGTTTCATGATTTGTTGTGTGTTCACTCTAGAGGAAACATATCAAAACAAGTAGCTTAAAGATCAAAACTTTCAAACTGCTTAAACCTCAAACAGTACCCAAAACAATGAATTGCAAACATTAGCACAAACCTAAAAGTTTGTAGGAGGTGAGAAGACGTAATGATGGTTATGGAACGATGGCTCGGACACGAAGCGGCAACGATTTGAATTTTCACGAGTCCAACAACCTAACCCTAGCTTCTTCTCGAGCTCACGAATCTCCTCACCTCATCACTCTCACAGAGCCCTCATCGTCGTGATTCACATCACCAAATCACATTTTGCGACTTGATTCATGCTCGCTACAATCTTCTCCACTGAATCCACCGATTACATCCTCATTTTGGCACTGTTTCACCGATTCAACAGTTGAATCTTCCTTTTCCAAACTGTGTTTGATTCGATCCACTCGGGCTTCTCCACGTCTTCCATCAAGAAGGTTCGAGAGAGCAGAGGAAAAGAAATGTTATTAAAATGAAGTCAATAAGATGGTGCGGGGAGAGGCTTGGGAAAAACGAAGGCAGCAGGGAGAGGAGAGAGCGATTTAGGGTTTGGGGACAAAAATGAAGGCAGAAGAAAATTTAAAAAAAAAAAAATGTTACGGCGGTTTATGTAATAACCGCCAAAAATTATTTGGGGTTTACAAAACCGCCGGAAAAGAACCCTCCCTAAAATATATTATTTTTATAGTGAAAGGAATTCAATTTATAGTTTTTATAACACGTGAAGACTGTATACACCAATCACCAACGTTATACATTATTGCTTAATTTAATTTATTAATAATTGAGTTGTCACACCCAACTATATGGATTAGTATAGCTTCATGTTCTAAAATTAAACCCTTTTAGTTTAAGATAGAATAATTTCAAGCATCATTATCTTATAAAGTTAAACAGTTGTACTTTTTTTTATTAATTATTCAAATATTTAACAAAGAAATGAAAAATGAGTATACAAGAAAAATAATTCAATTAGCATTAGTAATTATCAGTAATTATTTTTGAAAAATATGGACATAATTTATTTTGGCAAAGTGTGATACTCAATTGTAGGAATACTGAATGAGCACAGTTTGGTTTTTAAATTTTACTTAAAATTATTTTAATATCTTCTTTATATTTTATGGGTGTATGTGAAAATCATGAAGATGTATGAAGTAACATTTTTCTGCATCTCCATAAATTTTCCACCTTATCTACACATAAAAAAAAATGTTTTTGTCAGATCTAGATTACGTAATTTGAAATTAATTTTTCTAAATTTTACTTTTTAAACTGTATAAATTGAGAGATTTTTTTTAATTATTTAATTTGATAAGAAATGAATTTTAAACTCAATTCTATTTTATATGTAAATGAATTTTAAATTTAACTTAAGGCTATAAATTTGGCTTATAAAACTAAGTTTGTATTTAATAATATATAGTTTAAAAGTAAAAAATAAAATTTAGAACATGAAGATAATTAAAAAATATATAACATAGACCAATGTTTTTTTTTACTTTCAGATTTTATGATGTAAAAGTTATTCTTGATAAATAGTATAAATCAAAAGTTTTTTTTTTCAAAAAAGAAATTACTTCTAAATTATATAAAAGTTATTTTAATTTTTGAATTGTAAAATTCAAAAGTTGTTCCAAATTACATAATAGAAAATAAATTCCAGGTTATACAATTTAAAGAGGGCAATTTCTTATACAGAAGTGTAGGAGGAAATTTACGAAGTGAGGAAGAAAATGTCTGTACAAAGAAAGAGCCTTAAGAATAAGGAGAAGATGTTATAATTAAGGTTATTTATTCTTCTACCTTTATATTTTCTTCTTATACCTGATAGTTCAAGTAAATGACCTAAATACTTTCAATTTAAAAATTATCAAAAATTAAAAATGTAAATATGATAGTCATCTTTCTCTCTTTTCATATGTTAAAAATCCCAGAATATATTATGGATTCCACCATTGGAAGTGTCGCTTTCGACAATGGATATACACAAGCTATATATGGAGGTGCGATTGCTAAGTCATGGAGGTGCGACAGCTAGGTTATTTAGGTCATTTACTTTGAACTATGGGGTTGAAGGAGAAAGCATGGAGGAGCGGAAGAAATAGCCTATAATTAATTTTTAGTAACAAGGACGAGCCCAGATCCGGGCCTTGGAAAATGAACAGAGGCCCAAGCCTTGACACACTCATGAGAATTAATTTACACAATTTGTCTGTTGTCCATATAAATTAAAATAAAATATTTTAACAAGAATATTTTAACAAAAGTATTTTTTAGTATTTTAATATCTTCTATCTCTTTCCGTATAATTTACTTTTATTTTAAATTGAATTTCATTAGTTATTTTTTTAAATTATCAATACTTAAACTACACTCAAATCACAATATAAATTATTTATCATAAATATAAAATATAGTTCATATGTAAAAATAAATATTAGTATAAATTTTAATTATAATATAATTTGTACATATATATTAAAATATTTATTTATTATAAATTTTAGTTATATAAAATGAACATTTATTTTACAATTTTACTAGTTAAAAAAGGAATCCGGAGAAAGAATAAGAGAGAAGATAACACACAATAAAATATAAGTGTTTTAAATTTATTTATTATTTAAATGCAGAATTTAATATTTTGAAATTCGATATAAAACAAATATAGCAAAAGAAAACTCCTAATTGTTATTTTTATGCTGACCTACATTTGAAAATAAAATAGTAATACAAAAATTTAAAATAAAAAAAATAAGACCAAATCAACTATTCACATGATTTATTTAACTGTTGTATTTATAAGAAATTAAAATGTGTCTGTTATGAAATAATATTAAAATGTTATACCCGTGTGTAAATATTGCTAAATCTTTTACCTAGTGGACTTAGTTTTAAGTTAAAGTCAAAATAAACCTATAACAACTATAAGTGTAACTTTTCATTTTGGCAGAGAATATCTATTTCTTTTTAAATTATATATATATATATATATATATATATATATATATATATATATAATAGAGAAATAAGAATTAATAATCTTATGATCTCTTACTTTTATCTTAACTTTCCGTTCAAGTTTTTCACTTTGACTCAAGATATTCTAAATACTTGATGAGAGTCTTTAAGTTGAGATAAAGTAAAAAACTTGAATAAATATTTGAGCCAAAATCAAGACATAAGAAAGTTATCAATTTTTATTTCTTTATTTTATTTGAGAATTATTATTTTGTTATACAATATTTTATTTTCTCATACATATATATTTTTCTTTAAAATTTAAAATATTTTTTTTAAGAAGTAGACTTAAGTCTAACTCAACCCTCAAAATCAATTAACAAGGTGAAATTTGCAGTCATGTACTCTAAATTAGCCTTACTTTGTTGGACTTTCAACACTTTTCTTTTTATCAGAGCTTGTTTTAAATGTGCAGATACACACTTGATGTTTGTCTATGTATTTATTAAAAGAGATTTAAAAATTGATGACAAAATAATAAACACTTTTAAATTTATAATTAAGCTTTGAATAAAAATAATCTAAAAATTATTTATAAGTTTATAAAATTAATATATCTGTAAAAATATAAATAATAGATTTTGTAAAAATTCAAAAGATAAAATATGTGCAAAAATAGAGTAGGCTTGATAAAAATATAAAAGATATATAGAAGTATGTAGAGTATATTCTCTTAAAATAAAAATGAGTTTATATTGTTAGACCTGTAACATCCCAATATCTCACACTGGATAATTCATAATTTATATATTGTAACATTA
>NW_025909387.1:0-58642 GCF_018835915.1 Vigna umbellata
CCACCCTACACCCCCCCCTCAACACCCCCCCCCCCCTCTACACCCCTTTCCACCACCCCACCCAACCCAACCCCCCCCTCTTTCTTTTTTGTATCTTTTCTCTCATTTCCTCCCTCCCTCTCTCCTCTGGGCGTTGTTTTTACGCTTAATCTCCTGCATTGTTTGTGCCTGTGCTCAAGTTGCGCTTGCAATTTGCCTCGTGATCAAATCGTGCGTATCGGAATTTTTTCCATTGTTCCGGTGTCGTTGTTGGGATAATTAATCTCGGGCCCCCCGGTGGGCCGCCAAAAGTTTTCTGTAGGGATCGTGAGACCAAGATCGAACCGAACAACCTTGCTCCCTTCTCTCTGGTGCTGAGCTTCACCTGTTGATCTTCTCTTGCTCTCTCCTCTCGGATCTTCGTAAGCAAAGTGGGCTGGGTACCTGCAAAGGCACTCCGACGCTCAAGTCAACAGGGGTGTTGTTCGAAATATGAGAAATCTATATCAATTTTCTCTTAGGGGAAAAACGTACCTTTTTTCTGGTGTGCTTCGTATATTTAAATTAACATAATAAACCGTTTACCTGAAAATCCGGTCGTTTACTGAAGTGGAAGTTGTAACGCGTCCGAATTTGGCTGTCCACTCTGAGTCCAATTATTTCCCGATCTATTGGTCGTGATTCGCGGCGTTATTCAGTCAGGTGTGTAACTGCTTAACTGCTAGAATCACGGTGTCACATTCTGTATTTCGATCATCATTCGTGTCGACCCTAATGGATGACGTTCGACGTATGTCTCATGTCGCGACAATCGCTTATCGGGTTGTCTGTCGAGCCCTGTATGTCATCATCATTCGTGTCGACACTAGTGGATGAACGTTGTCGGACGTAAGGTCCTCATGCATGTCGGCGACAATCGCTTATTGGCTTTGTCTTTCGAGCCTCAAATGGGTCGAGGCCGTCACGTGGTCGTAATCTATTACGGGTGGTATAAGTGATCGACCAAGCTGTGTGGTCGAACGTCATTACAGTAACCTTCAGTGGTTGTTACTGGTTGACCGTTGGGTATCCTATGGTACAGTTATTATCTTTTCTTATTTTTTTATTGTTTTTAAAAACAATAAAAAATTTACACTTTTGTAACTAATTTACTTTTTATAAATATAAAAGTGTGTCATTCGTTACTTTCTTATGCATGGTAATAGTAAAGAATGTTGGATTTTTATGGAAAAGTTGGCTGTTTGCAATGAATGGATGGAAATCAAGTGAATCAAATTCACTTTCTACGAGTTACTCAAAGATGTTTGGTTTCCAACTAGATATTTTCTCCATGCCTGCCATATGCGTTTGTCGACTACTTAAAATAGAAAAGAAAGAAAGTATAATATAATTACTAAGTCTAATTAAAATTAGTTAAATATCAACTCTAATTTTTTTTTGTTAAAAAATTATATTTATAACATATTTAAATTTTTACTATTTTTTCATTTAAGGATTTTTGTGCGTGTGTTTTAATCACCAAGCGATGTATATGACATATTTATGTTGTATTATTGTTACTTATAACAAATAAAAAATATTTTTTTTCTTTATTATATCTTCTTTAATTGTAAGTATTTTTCCTTGAAGTACAAAATTTATATAAAAGTTAAACGAACATTAGGTAAATGTAGACAGTTAAACGCTAAGAACAATTTTGAAATTTTATGAATTTTTATCAAAGTTCAATAAAATATAAAAATTAGGTATCCTATTACTGATAAAAAAGATTTATTAATTTAATTATACCTATTACATAATAAAATTTACTTAATTATAAATCAATTGAAAAATATACTTAATTAATAATAAATGACTACCTTACCTCCACTAATAACAAAATCAAACAATGTAATCAAGAAAAGAATTATGAGTTTAAAATAAAATAAAGAGAGAAAAATAATGATTCTAAAATAAAATAGATTAATGTTAAAGTTTGAAATATACTTTTGATACAAATAATTTGACAGAGACGTCTCCACAAAATTATGAAAACAGTAAAAGAGTGGAGACAGAACAAGAATGTGGGATGTGGGGGCATTATTTCAATTATATATACAAGTGCTGTGGGATGCATCTCCTCCACATCAGTGTTCATTCTCTTTCCCTTTTCTTCCTTCTCCTTTAGGATAATGGACACATCTCTGGTGTTTAAGGTGCAGAGGCGGGAGCCAGAGCTGATAGCTCCGGCGAAGGCCACTCCTCGCGAAGTGAAGCTGCTCTCAGACATAGATGACCAAGACGGGTTAAGGTTTCAGATTCCAGTGATACAGTTCTATCGATATGATCCAGCGCTGGCAGGGAGAGACCCTGTTGGGGTTATCAGAGAGGCTTTGGCCAAAACGCTTGTGTTTTACTATCCCTTTGCAGGTAGGCTGAGGGAAGGAGCCGGTCGGAAACTCATGGTGGACTGCACAGGGGAGGGTGTTTTATTCATTGAAGCTGATGCAGATGTCACACTCGCTCAATTTGGTCACGCTCTTCAACCTCCTTTCCCCTGCTGGGAGAATCTTCTTTACGATGTTCCTTCCTCCCAAGGAGTTCTTCACACTCCCCTTCTCCTCATCCAGGTATATTCATTCATTCATTCATTCATTCACACTTCAACCATCTTTCTTCGTAAAGGAAAACGTCACTTTAGAGTATATCAGTGGTATTACTGCCAATAGCCTAATGGAAAAGCAGAGCACACTAATAATAGTTGAGCAACAAGAGGTTAAAAAATTGAAAAAATATGATGATAAGATTTTGCATGGTGAAAACACGTGAGTTGACAAAGCAGACGGGTGCGTGCAGGTAACGCGCCTGAAGTGCGGCGGTTTCATATTCGCGCTCCGTCTGAACCACACCATGAGTGACGCAGCGGGGCTGGTCCAGTTCATGAACGCCGTGGGAGAGATAGCGCGCGGGAGGCAGGAGCCATCGGTCCCACCTGTGTGGCGCAGAGAACTTCTGAACGCGCGGGACCCACCGCGAGTGACGTGCATCCACCGTGAGTACGACGTCGTCCCCGACACGAAAGGCACGATCATCCCCGTGGACGACATGGCCCACCGCTCCTTCTTCTTCGGCCGCAGCGAACTTTCGGCCATCCGGCGCCTCCTCCCCCCTCACCAGAACCAGTGCTCCAGCTTCGATGTCCTGACCGCGTGCCTATGGAGGTGCCGCACCCTGGCCCTGCAACCTGACAGCGACGAGGAGGTCCGCATTATATGCATCGTGAACGCGCGCTCCAAATTCAACCCTCCTCTGCCAGAAGGTTACTACGGCAACGTTTTTGCTTTCTCCGTGGCGGTTACGACTGCGGGAAAGTTATGCGAGAATCCGTTGGGGTATGCTTTGGAGTTGGTGAGGAAGGCGAAGGCGGATGTGAGCGAGGAGTACATGCAGTCGTTGGCAGATCTGATGGTTACAAGAGGACGGCCTCACTTCACGGTGGTGAGGTCGTATCTGGTGTCGGATGTGAGACGAGCAGGGTTCGAAGACGTTGACTTTGGGTGGGGTAAAGCTGTGTATGGAGGACCCGCGAAGGGCGGTGTTGGAGCCATTCCTGGTGTGGCTAGCTTTTACATACCCTTCAGAAATGATAAGGGAGAAGAAGGTTTGGTTATGCCAGTTTGCTTACCCTCTGAAGCCATGCAGAGGTTTGAGAAGGAGTTGGACTCTGTGCTCAACAATCGCCTTCCACCAACTATTAATACTATTTCTTCTTCAAATTCCAGGCAGCTCCTTCTTTCTTCCTTGTAGTCTAAATTACCAATCCAGGAACGAATTCCACCTTCTTCTCACTCTCTCACAAACCCATCACTACACTACTTTCTACCGCCACTAAATTAAGTACTATTTCTCTCTTTAAATGTCATTACTTTTTAATCCTTTATCTTTTGTACCCTTGTCTCTATTGAAAGTCAAGTTTGAGTTGAGAAAACGTTGCTGATAACATAATACATAGATCAGTATATACTATTTCACAAATTCCCACAAGTATCTAAATTATGTAATAAAGACATTGAAATATAGTTAGACGTCCAAAATTATAGTTATTTTTTACTGTATGAACGCCGTCGTGACGAGAAGCAACAAAATGTATGAATATTAACAAGATTAAATGTTAAAAATAATTAGGTTAATTCTAACCCAAGTTATATAGATCTTAATTGAATTAACAAAAGTTCATCACAAAAATCTATTAATACATGTTTAATATTAAAATAGTTGGTTACTTTTACTACTATTTATTAACTTGAGCATTAGAGTGCTTTCTTCCGATTACACTCTAGCGTATTCAAAGTTGTGAAGACAATTAAAGAATTATATTGGGACTTAAAAGTAAAGAGACATCTAACATTAAAAGACTTAATCTAGACCCCACAAACCCAACCATGTTTATTACTTTAATTTTAAATAATTTTATAATTAGTAATTAAATAAATAAGACTTATTCTAAAGAACTTGTGATTAAATTTTAAATAAAAGTTGTCTAAAATTTTAGTCTAATTTGTGACACATGACCTCACATCAATTTAAATTTAAAGTTTAGAAAATAAAAAATATTTTTCAAATGTAACTCCTAAGTATAAGAAATATAAAATTTATGCCAAAATTAAGTGACATTTTATAAAGATATAATAAAGCTTAGGACCAATGTATCATTGTATAAGATTTCAAAACACACAAAGTTATATATTAGAGTGGATTTTTTTAACTACGTAGATTTACAAAGAAAATTTTCATAAAAAAGACTTCATATCCGCTCTATTATTAAGAATTAGAAATAAGTATAATGAATAGTTTTGTTTTTTTTTTACAAACGGTTTTGGACTTTTCCTGAAATTAAGACAAGTGAATTTGTAGGCATTTTCATGAGGCCTCCATACTAAAAAAGAATATATTTTTACCAAG
Source organism: Vigna umbellata (assembly GCF_018835915.1). The sequence continues at coordinate 4,921 of NW_025909387.1, forward strand.
TATATTGTCTTGTGTTGCAATTATGTGGTGTAACTTAACATATTCTTCCTTTGACTTATTATAGACTATGAGCGAAGAGAATGCTTGGATGTATGAGCATTGTTGTATATATCTCTATTTGATATTGTGATACAATATTGTAGAAAATTGTGAAATATATGTATGTTTAGGTATTGTCAAGTATTGATTTTCGACAAAAATAAAAATAAAAATCTATCAATAATATTACATGTTAAAGTTCTCATTGATAGAAAAACTTGATATTATAATATAAATAATAGATGGAAAATAAATTAAACTTACTAGTCTTTTGTTTAAATAGTTTGAGAAGATTTCATATGTAAAGTAACCATATAATAATAGTTGATTGATATAATTAATGTCAATTATACCTACATTAAATGTTAGTTCCTACCACATGTTTAATTATTTTACTATATATTGTTCAATAAATATGTACTCGTTGGTTGATAATCAAAGTAAATTAAATTTGTTTTCTTTCCTTCATTAATGTATTGATGTATGTTTCTACTCTTTTTATACCCATGAGATGAATAAGTTGAGGCTCTTAGTTTCCCCTCATCTAAACACATACCATAATAAATTATCAATAATGTATATATAATAAATAACAAATATAATCGATACAATTTCCAACAGACATATGTACTATGTTTAGTTTTATTTACAAAATTATTTCTTTTACTGCACTTTTTTTACTACATTAATTTTTGAACCGTGGTTAATTTAGGTCGTTAAAGAATAATTTTACATTAATAATTAAAGGTAAATTACATGATAAAATTATAAAAAAATCAATTTATTACTAAGGTAAATTAAATAATAGAAACATACACGAATAAATAGGAAAATAAAAAAAATTAATACAAATAATATGAATTTATTAAAATCAATATAATAAAATGCATAGTTTCACCCCATACATATACACACATATTTTACAATCCATAAATAATTAAAAAAAATCTTGTGAAATTCATAATTGTTAAAAGAATTTAAGAAACAAAAAACTTATTTCTTGAAAAACTTAAGTAACTTTAAGACCTATACAAACGTTCATTTCCGACGATACCTTTTATTAATTGTCTAAAATAAGAGATCACAAGTAAGAACACCAACTATTAACTAATGCCAGCAATGAATATTGAATGATTGAAAAAACGAAAAATGGGTTCAAATACAAACAAGGGTTAAATATATTTTTAGTCCCTTGATTATCACGCGATTTGTCCCTATTCGAAAGTTTTGTTAATTTTAGTCATCGTAGTTTTCAAACTGTTATAAAAAATCCATAATTTTGGATGACGTTAACTTTTGTTTGACGTGGCTAACGGCCAGCTCACGTATGATGCCACATTCCCTGACTATTTTTAATTGATGTGACAGTAAAGGTGTGGAGGTCGATCAGCCTGGTGGGTGGTCGGCCACTTGGTCTGGTGGTCGGTCGGTCTGGTGGGTTCTATTACAATCAACAGAACAATGCAATAGAAGTGGATTATATGAACGACCGAACAATGTTGGACAAAGACCGAACGGTTATGATGACGGATGGAGTGCAATATATGAAAGACCGAACAGTGTTGGGAAAAGACCAAACAGTTATGGACAAAGACCACCAGGCCGACCGACCACCAGACCGAGTGGTCGACCATCCACCAGACCGATCGACCACCATACCTTTACTGTCATATCAATTAAAAGTAGTTAGGTGGCATGACACGTAGACTGACCATTAGCCACGTCAAACAAAAATTAACGCCATCCAAAATTAGGGACTGTTATACCCAAAATCACGTGATATTTAAAGAAATAAAATCATATTTAATCCTTAAAAAACGAGTTGTCAGATAAAAAAAACGAGTGAAGGAAGAAATTGTGCATAAGGCACAACAATACTGAGTTTAGAAATAAAGAAAATAGAAATAGTGACCGTTTGTGAATATTAGATACAGCTTAATAATTTATTATTATGGAAATAAAAAAGCTTTGGGTTGGGAAGGGAACACGTGAGCAGGAAGTAGAAGGGTTAAAGGGTGCCACGTGAGGCCACAAAATCGTAGGAGCCAATGAAAGAAGGAGCTGGGATCTTGAGTTTGCCCTTCTCTTACTTTTCCTTTTCACTCGTGTCACATAACTAAACAAAGAGAAAAGAAAAAAGAAAAAAAAACAAAGCCACTTTCCTTCCACGCCTCAAATGCAGTTCGCGGTTCAAATTCTCCACCATGGCATCTTCTTATTCTCGCTGCTTCTCCAAGAAAAATCTATGCTTTACAGTACTAATTCCTGAATGAGTTAAGTTAGTAATACCATGGTTCTTGAATTGCAGTAATGGAAATTGCGCTCACTTGCTTCTTCTGTGGCAGAGTCCCACCCACGCTCAAATTGGGGCCTGCTGCAACTGCAACTCCAACTCACCACTTCCCTTGTAACAATGCCTCCACCCACCTGCTTTCTTCCTTCCCCCCTTCGTTTCGACTCTATCGCCTAATTCCGAACGCTACTAACAGCACCCAACCCAAGGTTTCCACCAACTCTAAAACCAGAAGAAGGAGAAGAAGAAGTTGCGAGACTCAGGTGGTGGTGGAGGAGGCTGCTGCTGTCCATCACAACGGAGACCCAATTGGGAAGAAGGATCTCGGGAAGAGTGTTATGAGATGGATTCGCGACAGCATGAGGGCCATGTCGTCTGATTTAGCTGCGGCGGAGATGCTGGGAGAGATGGAGTTGTGGGAGCGCATGGGACCGGGTCTCCCTTTTATTATGCAGGCACAGCCCTATCTCAATGCGGTTCCTATGCCCATTGGCCTTGAAGGTGTTTGCTTGAAGGCCTGCACGCACTACCCCACTCTGTTCGACCATTTTCAGAGGGAGCTTCGCGCTGTTCTCCAAGACCTGCAGAACGACAACTCCATTCAGGACTGGCGGGACACCAAGTCTTGGAAACTGCTTAAGCAGCTCGCCAATTCAGGTTTCTCTTTATTTCTCCTGACCTAAACACTTACTAATCTAAATTAATTTACTATATTATGCATTCGGTGCTCCCACTGCCTGAGCCAACTGTGTTGAGAAAATCAATTCAAATTTCTAATGTGAATTCAAGATGTAATAAGTTGACAAGTGAAAAGTTGCAACTGTTGCTACAATTTATGAAGGGGTGACTCTTGGAATTTTGAGAAACAATTACTTGTTGCTTATTCAGAGTCTCTTTAAGTCATTCACTACTCTGTAAACAGAGGTTATTGGGATGAGAATAACCTTCAACCTGAAGAATGGGTTACTCTGACTGAGAGCGGTCGTGTAGTGGAGAGAATTCTTTCGTCGAGAAAACTTGTAATCTTACGACATAAAAAATATGAGATACGGTCCCCATGGACAAAGTTTCAGGATCGAGCCTCGTTGATAAAAAAAAAAAGTGGTTAGGAGGGGAAGTCCTACTAAAGATGGTCAGTCAAGTTTCCCAACAGAGATGAGTCATCGGTAAAGTTGGTGAATATTCTATACCAATTACTTGATTACAAAATGTGTTAAGATGAAGCTTTGTATTTTCTATTTGTGGTGTCTTTGTGTGTATCTCATATCTTTGATCCGTGTTCAATGGGAGGGGATTTTTCTATCAGTTTCTTTTAACTCAAGAAATGGTCTTAGTGTCTAATGGTTCATTTACAGCTCAGCATAGAGCAGTTGTGAGAAAGATAGAACAACCCAAGAGTGTCCAAGGCGTTTTAGGAATGGACTTGGAAAAGGTCAAAGCAATACAGCACAGGATTGATGAATTCACCAATCGCATGTCAGAACTACTCAGTGTCGAAAGGGATGCTGAATTGGAGTTTACTCAGGAGGAATTGGATGCCGTTCCTAAACCAGATGATGTTTCTGATTCTTCAAAACCTCTTGATTTCTTGGTTAGTCATAGCCAGCCTCAACAAGAACACTGCGATACCATTTGTAATTTAACTGCCATCAGTACCTCTACAGGTCTTCTCCTTTTGCTCTTTTCTTTTCACTTATTCAGACAAATCATGATCTTGCATTGACCTTCCTTCTAAAATTTAGTCTTTCCTTTATGTGTTTGTGTGCTATATAACAAGTTGAACTGTTCACACGCTAATGAGTTATATGATCTAATGTAGTAAACTACAGGAAATTCATTAATATTTTAGATATGGACTATATAAAACATCTTGGTGAAACATACTCGCAGTCTGTTTTCCAATCAATTCAGTTATTGAGATATATCTCCATTTTCTTTTGTTCATTTTGAGGAAGCCTCATAAATGTACTGCATCTACTCAAGAGTCAGATATTTGTTGATTTTATTGATGTTTATGCTTATTGTACCCAATTGTTTTTAATGGAAAATCAGTCTAAGCCGTTTCTCTCTTTCAAATGTTTTTGTCATGAAATAAAGACTCAATTCGGTTTTCCAATTTGTTCTTTGTAAAGTGATCATGCTTGCCAACATTTGTCTTAGTTCTTTAAAACATTTAGAGATTATCCTGAAATTCTTCTCCAATCATTATGTGATCATGCCTGTAAGCAAACCAGGGTGGCCAAATGCAGAATGTTGATATGTTTACTAAATCACTTGAGCATGCTTTATTTACTGCATCTAATATTGGGTGAAAGTATATATTACTGAGGTTAGAAAGTAGATACACGTGGAAGGTAGAATGATAAACACCCAAACACTTAGGAAACCCAACCTCAAAAGCTAGCTATTAAGGAGATAGAATCAAACACTTAAATACTCTGCCAAACATCCCATACTTGATTTGGGACTTAGGTACTCCATACTCAAATCCCAATCCCAATCATAGATTTAGACCTAGATGAACCTTTACTCATCTTGGTTTAGAATGTAAATCATAAGTATGTGTGGTCTTTTCAATCACTTGGATGTCTATACTCTAAGTTAAAAACCCAAAGAAAATCAATAAGCTATATTTAAATGTCTAAATGATGCATAAGCATTTCGTCTTAACTGATGGGGTGCATGCATAGGATGCTAGTTATATCAATTTAGTCTTTGTAACTTGTACTTAAATCCAGTCTGCCTGCTATGGTCATAATTCATTTTGTAAACAGGACTGGGGGGAATGCATCTGGTTTTATTCAAGGTTGAAGGGAACCACCGGTTACCACCTACTGCTCTTTCACCCGGAGACATGGTTTGTGTAAGAACATACGACAGCAGGGGTGCAATTACAACTTCTTGCATACAAGGATTTGTGAACAGTTTTGGAGATGATGGCTATAGTATTACAGTTGCTTTAGAGTCACGCCATGGTGACCCTACGTTCTCTAAACTATTTGGGAAGAATGTGCGCATTGACCGTATTCAAGGACTGGCTGATACACTTACCTACGAGGTATTGCAATCTATTTTTTGATTTCTTGGATGAGTGTTGTTAACAACACACTCTCTCTTTCTAACACATTCTCTAATGTTAGTTAAAATTTACTGAAAAGTACAAAATCATGGGATGAGAGGGACTCATTATTTATTTTCCAATAATAGTTTGTCTTCAAAAGAGCATGTTGCTAGCATTTTTTATTGTGTTTACCCAAAAATTTTGTGGCTCTGAGAAACATTTGTGAAAAAATTGCGAAAGGGTGCAATGATTTCTATGAAATCTGAAGCTAAGAAATTTTGAGTAGAGATCCAAATCAAGGTGTAATGAATGTCTACTATTTGTGTTTAGTCAAGTACAATAAAATAAAATCATCGATATCTAAAGACAAAAAAAATATGGTCAACTATTAATTAGTTAATTCAACTATTTTATTAGGAAGGTGAACAAATCCAATAATTAGGAACATATTTACTATATAAACTGTCAATATGCATCTTCCTTTTCGTAATCCTAGTCCACAACTTCTTTACTACTAGAAAGTTGATGTTAAATCTTGACAGTTGACAATATAGAAAGATTATCTATCACCCCTGACCACTTTTATCATAATGACTTTGCTCTCTTATATGCTTGGTAGAGCTGTTAAAATGAGCTATTCAGCGACTCGGCCCACCACGGGTTGGCTACTTAGTGAATCAACCCAACCTGACTCACTTATTAGTGAGCTCAAGAAATTTGAACCCAGTCTGACCCACGGTTGGTGGGTTAAACAAGTTACTCACTTAACATTGTTTTTAATATGTAACTAAAATCAAAAAGTCCAAATCTTTTCTAAAATTTTGTTTATTCTCATTTTTTATGATAAATAAATCATTCATCCCAAAATTTGTCATGGGCGTGGGCCTCTCTCCCCCAGAATTAAAAAAAGAAAAATTGCTTTTTTGGGCTGGATTTTTAAGTTAGAGCAAAGTGGATTTTCTTTTATGTTTGAGTTGATGAGTTAACCTCTTTCACAACGAGTNTATATATATATGCCCTCGTACTTTAAGATTAGTAGTGCTCGGTCTTATACCTAGCGCTCGTACTGAGTAGTGCTCGGTCTTACACCTAGCGCTCGTACTAAGTAGTGCTCGGTCTTATACCTAGCACTCGTACTAAGTAGTGCTCGGTCTTATAACTAGCGTTCGTACTGATTAATGCTCGGTTTTATACCAAGCGGTCGTACTATTGTATAATCAATCTTGATAAAATAGCGTTCGTCCAACTTCAGTAATATTTTCCCTTACCATGTTCGGTCACTTACTGGCATTGAATTTTTGTATATGAACTAGTATAAATATCGTTCATCAACCTTTTTACTAGACTTCTTTCATTGGAACCGTTCTAAGGTCTCCATATTTGATTTATTCTTTAAGTATTGATTTGAACTCAAGAGAGTCAGTTCATTTAACTGATTCAAGTGGTAAATACCGTTCGTCACCAATTTCACTATTTTACTCGATTCATTTCCTAAATCTAAAAGCAACTCTCTTATTCTTATTCTGTTCTGAAAGGGAGAATTATCGACCTAGTTCTTGTTGTTCGTCCTCGTTCTGAAGAGGGCTGAATGTTCGTTATTTTATGTCCTTATAACTGATGATAAAAACAAAAATAAAGTGAAAGATTATAAAGAATGAACAGTATATGAGATGAATAAACAGTGTTGGTTTTTGAACGAGCGTTCCGGGGAGGAACGACTCATGTATGGAATATTGGAATTGGTAAAGTATGACTGTGGGCATGCTAATGCTGGCAGTTCATCCTGATGTTCCGTGAGTACTCATCCTCACGTAAAGGAGGGTAGATCATGTGTGGGAACGGCAGGAGGTCCTAGTCCTTAGGGGTACTTTGCATAGGGCTAACCTCGGGTGGCAGCTGTTGAATGTATCCCAGTTACTACATCACCCGGGTGCATGAACGCCTGTAGCTACACAGATTCATACAGTCCGGACGGTCCGTCTAGTGGTAGCTTTCATATAGTTATATGTGTTGAACTGCTCTTGTATTGTTGGAATGTTTAATTTATATGTTGATGTATGAATTAAATTACATAAGCTTACCTTGTGTTTTTCCTTATATGTTCTCGTTCTTGTACGTTCGTCTTGTCTATTACAATGATCATCCATGTGGATGTGAGCAGAAGGAGAAGCATTGTTGGAAGATGTAATCGAAGAGGAGAATCTGGTGGACGTGGAAGTCAAGGCCGAACCTTAGAGCGTTCGGTTATTTTGTTTTAGCTGATAGTTAGTTAGTTTTGATCGTTCGGTAATTTGGTTTTGTAAAACCGTTCGACTATGACTTTTCTTATTCTGTTAAATTGTAATTAACTTTGTACTTAACGTCGTTCGGCTTTTTGAACGTTAATATTAGTGTAAGACTGCACTGTTTATTATTAAATGTAATTAATTCTATTATATGGTGATTACTGTATTTTTGGGATGTTACAATTTCCGACTATACTGTTTATTAATTGTCTAAAATAAGAGATCACAAGTAAGAACACCAACTATTAACTAATGCCAGCAATGAATATTGAATGATTGAAAAAACGAAAAATGGGCTCAAATACAAAAAAGGGTTAAATATGTTTTCAATCCCTTAATTATCACGCGATTTGTCTCTATTCTCATTTTAGTCATCGTGATTTTGAAACTATTATAAATAATCCATAATTTTGGATGACGTTAACTTTTGTTTGACGTGGCTAATGGCCAACCCACGTATGATGCCACATTCCCTGACTATTTTTAATTGATGTGACAGTAAAGGTGTGGAGGTTGGTCATCCTGGTGGGTGGTCGGCCACTCGGTTTGGTGGTCGGTCGGTCTGGTGGGTTCTATTACAATCAACAGAACAATGCAATAGAAGCGGATTATATGAAAGACCGAACAGTGTTGGGCAAAGACCGAACGATGTTGGGCAAAGACCAAACGATTATGATGACGGGTGGAGTGCAATATATGAAAGACCGAACGGTGTTGGGAAAAGACCAAACAGTTATGGACAAAGATCACCAGGCCGACCGACCACCAGACCGAGTGGTCGACCATCCACTAGGCCGATCGACCACCACACTTTTACTATCATATCAAGTAGTTAGGTGACATGACATGTAGACTGACCATTAGTCACATCAAACAAAAGTTAATGCCATCCAAAATTAAAAATTATTATACCTAAAATCGCGTGATATTTAAAGGAATAAAATAATATTTATTCCTTTAAGAAAAGAGATGTCAGGTAAAAAAACGAGTGAAGGAAGAAATTGTGCATAAGGCACAACAATACTGAGTTTAGAAATAAAGAAAATAGAAATAGTGACCGTTTGTGAATATTAGATACAGCTTAATAATTTATTATTATGGAAATAAAAAAGCTTTGGGTTGGGAAGGGAACACGTGAGCAGGAAGTAGAAGGGTTAAAGGGTGCCACGTGAGGCCACAAAATCGTAGGAGCCAATGAAAGAAGGAGCTGGGATCTTGAGTTTGCCCTTCTCTTACTTTTCCTTTTCACTCGTGTCACATAACTAAACAAAGAGAAAAGAAAAAAGAAAAATAAAACAAAGCCACTTTCCTTCCACGCCTCAAATGCAGTTCGCGGTTCAAATTCTCCACCATGGCATCTTCTTATTCTCGCTGCTTCTCCAAGAAAAATCTATGCTTTACAGTACTAATTCCTGAATGAGTAAAGTTAGTAATACCATGGTTCTTGAATTGCAGTAATGGAAATTGCGCTCACTTGCTTCTTCTGTGGCAGAGTCCCACCCACGCTCAAATTGGGGCCTGCTGCAACTGCAACTCCAACTCACCACTTCCCTTGTAACAATGCCTCCACCCACCTGCTTTCTTCCTTCCCCCCTTCGTTTCGACTCTATCGCCTAATTCCGAACGCTACTAACAGCACCCAANAAGAAAAGAGATGTCAGGTAAAAAAACGAGTGAAGGAAGAAATTGTGCATAAGGCACAACAATACTGAGTTTAGAAATAAAGAAAATAGAAATAGTGACCGTTTGTGAATATTAGATACAGCTTAATAATTTATTATTATGGAAATAAAAAAGCTTTGGGTTGGGAAGGGAACACGTGAGCAGGAAGTAGAAGGGTTAAAGGGTGCCACGTGAGGCCACAAAATCGTAGGAGCCAATGAAAGAAGGAGCTGGGATCTTGAGTTTGCCCTTCTCTTACTTTTCCTTTTCACTCGTGTCACATAACTAAACAAAGAGAAAAGAAAAAAGAAAAAAAAACAAAGCCACTTTCCTTCCACGCCTCAAATGCAGTTCGCGGTTCAAATTCTCCACCATGGCATCTTCTTATTCTCGCTGCTTCTCCAAGAAAAATCTATGCTTTACAGTACTAATTCCTGAATGAGTAAAGTTAGTAATACCATGGTTCTTGAATTGCAGTAATGGAAATTGCGCTCACTTGCTTCTTCTGTGGCAGAGTCCCACCAACGCTCAAATTGGGGCCTGCTGCAACTGCAACTCCAACTCACCACTTCCCTTGTAACAATGCCTCCACCCACCTGCTTTCTTCCTTCCCCCCTTCGTTTCGACTCTATCGCCTAATTCCGAACGCTACTAACAGCACCCAACCCAAGGTTTCCACCAACTCTAAAACCAGAAGAAGGAGAAGAAGAAGTTGCGAGACTCAGGTGGTGGTGGAGGAGGCTGCTGCTGTCCATCACAACGGAGACCCAATTGGGAAGAAGGATCTCGGGAAGAGTGTTATGAGATGGATTCGCGACAGCATGAGGGCCATGTCGTCTGATTTAGCTGCGGCGGAGATGCTGGGAGAGATGGAGTTGTGGGAGCGCATGGGACCGGGTCTCCCTTTTATTATGCAGGCACAGCCCTATCTCAATGCGGTTCCTATGCCCATTGGCCTTGAAGGTGTTTGCTTGAAGGCCTGCACGCACTACCCCACTCTGTTCGACCATTTTCAGAGGGAGCTTCGCGCTGTTCTCCAAGACCTGCAGAACGACAACTCCATTCAGGACTGGCGGGACACCAAGTCTTGGAAACTGCTTAAGCAGCTCGCCAATTCAGGTTTCTCTTTATTTCTCCTGACCTAAACACTTACTAATCTAAATTAATTTACTATATTATGCATTCGGTGCTCCCACTGCCTGAGCCAACTGTGTTGAGAAAATCAATTCAAATTTCTAATGTGAATTCAAGATGTAATAAGTTGACAAGTGAAAAGTTGCAACTGTTGCTACAATTTATGAAGGGGTGACTCTTGGAATTTTGAGAAACAATTACTTGTTGCTTATTCAGAGTCTCTTTAAGTCATTCACTACTCTGTAAACAGAGGTTATTGGGATGAGAATAACCTTCAACCTGAAGAATGGGTTACTCTGACTGAGAGCGGTCGTGTAGTGGAGAGAATTCTTTCGTCGAGAAAACTTGTAATCTTACGACATAAAAAATATGAGATACGGTCCCCATGGACAAAGTTTCAGGATCGAGCCTCGTTGATAAAAAAAAAAAGTGGTTAGGAGGGGAAGTCCTACTAAAGATGGTCAGTCAAGTTTCCCAACAGAGATGAGTCATCGGTAAAGTTGGTGAATATTCTATACCAATTACTTGATTACAAAATGTGTTAAGATGAAGCTTTGTATTTTCTATTTGTGGTGTCTTTGTGTGTATCTCATATCTTTGATCCGTGTTCAATGGGAGGGGATTTTTCTATCAGTTTCTTTTAACTCAAGAAATGGTCTTAGTGTCTAATGGTTCATTTACAGCTCAGCATAGAGCAGTTGTGAGAAAGATAGAACAACCCAAGAGTGTCCAAGGCGTTTTAGGAATGGACTTGGAAAAGGTCAAAGCAATACAGCACAGGATTGATGAATTCACCAATCGCATGTCAGAACTACTCAGTGTCGAAAGGGATGCTGAATTGGAGTTTACTCAGGAGGAATTGGATGCCGTTCCTAAACCAGATGATGTTTCTGATTCTTCAAAACCTCTTGATTTCTTGGTTAGTCATAGCCAGCCTCAACAAGAACACTGCGATACCATTTGTAATTTAACTGCCATCAGTACCTCTACAGGTCTTCTCCTTTTGCTCTTTTCTTTTCACTTATTCAGACAAATCATGATCTTGCATTGACCTTCCTTCTAAAATTTAGTCTTTCCTTTATGTGTTTGTGTGCTATATAACAAGTTGAACTGTTCACACGCTAATGAGTTATATGATCTAATGTAGTAAACTACAGGAAATTCATTAATATTTTAGATATGGACTATATAAAACATCTTGGTGAAACATACTCGCAGTCTGTTTTCCAATCAATTCAGTTATTGAGATATATCTCCATTTTCTTTTGTTCATTTTGAGGAAGCCTCATAAATGTACTGCATCTACTCAAGAGTCAGATATTTGTTGATTTTATTGATGTTTATGCTTATTGTACCCAATTGTTTTTAATGGAAAATCAGTCTAAGCCGTTTCTCTCTTTCAAATGTTTTTGTCATGAAATAAAGACTCAATTCGGTTTTCCAATTTGTTCTTTGTNTTATATGTTGATAAAGTGAATACGTAGTAATAAATTCAATTACCATTTTGAGTTGTGTGGTAAAACATGTCGTGTGGTTACAACATTCTGCCACTTGCTATGGAAAGGTCAGGCATTGTGAAATTTTTAAACGAGTTAACTACCCAGCACCTACTTATTCTGCCAAAAAGAAATTTTACATTCTGGTGATCTCAGCTTTGTACAAACTAATATAATTAAGATAATTCACAGTGATGGTTCTGGTTTTTAATTTCATTACAATTGTAGTGCTTAATTCACTTAATTTATGTGTAAATACACATAATTTATAAAGCTTTTGACTTTATCAGCGGAACTGTGAAGCTCTAATGCTGCTTCAGAAGAATGGTTTGCGTAAGAAGAATCCTTCAATTTCTGTTGTTGCTACTCTGTTTGGAGATGGGGAAGATGTTGCATGGCTAGAGAAGAATAATTTTGCTGACTGGGCAGAAGAAAAATCTTATAGAATTTTAGGAAGTGACAGCTTTGATGATTCTCAAGGGAGAGCAATTGCACTGGGTTTGAATAAAAAGAGGCCTGTGTTAGTTATCCAAGGCCCTCCCGGTACAGGCAAGACTGGTTTGCTCAAGCATCTTATAGCATGTGCTGTTCAGCAAGGTGAACGGGTTCTTGTTACAGCACCTACTAATGCAGCTGTAGATAACATGGTTGAAAAACTTTCTAATGTCAGATTAAATGTTGTGCGGGTTGGAAATCCAGCCCGGATATCAAAAACAGTGGCATCGAAGTCTTTGGAAGAAATTGTAAATGCTAAGCTTGCAAGTTTTCGAGAAGAATATGAGAGAAAGAAGTCAGATTTAAGAAAAGATCTAAGACATTGTTTAAGGGATGATTCACTAGCTGCGGGCATACGGCAACTTCTGAAGCAGCTGGGAAGGTCACTGAAGAAAAAGGAAAAGCAGATAGTAAATGAAGTTCTATCCAGTGCTCAGGTTGTGCTTGCCACTAATACTGGAGCAGCTGACCCTTTGATTCGAAGACTAGATACTTTTGACTTGGTCGTCATAGATGAAGCTGGACAGGCAATTGAACCCTCTTGCTGGATTCCTATATTGCAAGGTAAGCGGTGTATTCTTGCTGGTGATCAATGCCAACTTGCTCCTGTCATACTATCTAGAAAGGCCTTGGAAGGTGGTCTGAGAATATCTCTATTGGAAAGAGCTGCAACTTTACATGAAGGGATTCTCACCACTAGGTTAACTACACAATACCGAATGAATGATGCTATTTCTAGTTGGGCTTCGAAGGAGATGTACGGAGGATTGTTGAAGTCCTCTGAAACTGTATCTTCTCATCTTCTTGTAGACTCTCCTTTCGTCAAGGTAGTATGCCCATCAATGATATCTCCATCTTCATTGAAGTGAAGGTTTTTTTTTTCATATCTTGGTCTTTAATTTCTAGAGATGCTACTCAAAATCTTTCAAGTGATTTTTGAACATTCTACAAAACAAATCTTTCTAGACAGAATCATGTTTTTCTTTGATATTGATACCCTGTCACTGTTGATAAAGGAGCGAAAGAATCTTTGTTGAATAGCAACAAGCTTCAAATTTGATTCAACGTAGTACAGCCTAAAAAGGGAAATACTAGATGACAATGCTCCTGAGAAATTAAAGACCGTGGACTCTCCTAAATGCGTTACATTACGCTGTTTAACTACCAGATACTTAGATCCAATGCAAGGGTCATAATCATGGTCTTAAATTTAAAACCTTGGTCTTATAAGAAACCCTCACTGGAGCATGCTAATGTGACAAAAAAGGGTCTTAGATAAGACTTTGGATCATAATAATAAAAGATTATTTTTTACTTACGCATAGGTTGTACTTGTATTAAAGTGTAAATAAAAAAGTGTACAGACCTTTTGCATCAGAGTAAAACTTGTCAGATCTTTAAGAGTGATGTGTCATTGTGGAAACCCACATAAATTAAAATAAAACCTTATGATGTGACCCTTGTATTGAAGATGACCTCGATAGACGATATAATGCTACAAATGCTCAAAAGACAACTTTTCATGAAAGAGATTTGTCAAGAATTACTGTATGAATGTAGCAAATGAAATATCAGCTTCTTGTTTGTTGCAATTTTATGGACTGTTTTACTTTTTGCCATATTTTACTTATTAAATGGATGGAAAGTTTGACTTTGCTGTTGTTGCAGCCTACCTGGATAACACAATGCCCACTACTATTGTTAGATACCAGAATGCCATATGGAAGTCTGTCAGTTGGTTGCGAAGAGCATCTAGAACCAGCTGGAACAGGCTCACTTTATAATGAAGGAGAAGCTGAGATAGTTTTGCAGCATGTCTTTTCCTTAATTTATTCTGGTAATGACATTTGACTAAGGTTTAAATTTTGGCAATAGCTTATAATATAAAACATTTCCCCTTGTGAATGTTTTACGATTAACGAAGAAATTGCAAGAACAAAACACAATGATTAAGATTGAAAGATGACAGGCGGGCAATAAATGGTATTTTGGTCACTACCCCGACGCCCAACTACTATAGTGAATGGACCTTTAACATTAGATCNGCTAATGAGTTATATGATCTAATGTAGTAAACTACAGGAAATTCATTAATATTTTAGATATGGACTATATAAAACATCTTGGTGAAACATACTCGCAGTCTGTTTTCCAATCAATTCAGTTATTGAGATATATCTCCATTTTCTTTTGTTCATTTTGAGGAAGCCTCATAAATGTACTGCATCTACTCAAGAGTCAGATATTTGTTGATTTTATTGATGTTTATGCTTATTGTACCCAATTGTTTTTAATGGAAAATCAGTCTAAGCCGTTTCTCTCTTTCAAATGATTTTGTCATGAAATAAAGACTCAATTCGGTTTTCCAATTTGTTCTTTGAAAAGTGATCATGCTTGCCAACATTTGTCTTAGTTCGTTAAAACATTTAGAGATTATCCTGAAATTCTTCTCCAATCATTATGTGATCATGCCTGTAAGCAAACCAGGGTGGCCAAATGCAGAATGTTGATATGTTTACTAAATCACTTGAGCATGCTTTATTTACTGCATCTAATATTGGGTGAAAGTATATATTACTGAGGTTAGAAAGTAGATACACGTGGAAGGTAGAATGATAAACACCCAAACACTTAGGAAACCCAACCTCAAAAGCTAGCTATTAAGGAGATAGAATCAAACACTTAAATACTCTGCCAAACATCCCATACTTGATTTGGGACTTAGGTACTCCATACTCAAATCCCAATCCCAATCATAGATTTAGACCTAGATGAACCTTTACTCATCTTGGTTTAGAATGTAAATCATAAGTATGTGTGGTCTTTTCAATCACTTGGATGTCTATACTCTAAGTTAAAAACCCAAAGAAAATCAATAAGCTATATTTAAATGTCTAAATGATGCATAAGCATTTCGTCTTAACTGATGGGGTGCATGCATAGGATGCTAGTTATATCAATTTAGTCTTTGTAACTTGTACTTAAATCCAGTCTGCCTGCTATGGTCATAATTCATTTTGTAAACAGGACTGGGGGGAATGCATCTGGTTTTATTCAAGGTTGAAGGGAACCACCGGTTACCACCTACTGCTCTTTCACCCGGAGACATGGTTTGTGTAAGAACATACGACAGCAGGGGTGCAATTACAACTTCTTGCATACAAGGATTTGTGAACAGTTTTGGAGATGATGGCTATAGTATTACAGTTGCTTTAGAGTCACGCCATGGTGACCCTACGTTCTCTAAACTATTTGGGAAGAATGTGCGCATTGACCGTATTCAAGGACTGGCTGATACACTTACCTACGAGGTATTGCAATCTATTTTTTGATTTCTTGGATGAGTGTTGTTAACAACACACTCTCTCTTTCTAACACATTCTCTAATGTTAGTTAAAATTTACTGAAAAGTACAAAATCATGGGATGAGAGGGACTCATTATTTATTTTCCAATAATAATTTGTCTTCAAAAGAGCATGTTGCTAGCATTTTTTATTGTGTTTACCCAAAAATTTTGTGGCTCTGAGAAACATTTGTGAAAAAATTGCGAAAGGGTGCAATGATTTCTATGAAATCTGAAGCTAAGAAATTTTGAGTAGAGATCCAAATCAAGGTGTAATGAATGTCTACTATTTGTGTTTAGTCAAGTACAATAAAATAAAATCATCGATATCTAAAGACAAAAAAAATATGGTCAACTATTAATTAGTTAATTCAACTATTTTATTAGGAAGGTGAACAAATCCAATAATTAGGAACATATTTACTATATAAACTGTCAATATGCATCTTCCTTTTCGTAATCCTAGTCCACAACTTCTTTACTACTAGAAAGTTGATGTTAAATCTTGACAGTTGACAATATAGAAAGATTATCTATCACCCCTGACCACTTTTATCATAATGACTTTGCTCTCTTATATGCTTGGTAGAGCTGTTAAAATGAGCTATTCAGCGACTCGGCCCACCACGGGTTGGCTACTTAGTGAATCAACCCAACCTGACTCACTTATTAGTGAGCTCAAGAAATTTGAACCCAGTCTGACCCACGGTTGGTGGGTTAAACAAGTTACTCACTTAACATTGTTTTTAATATGTAACTAAAATCAAAAAGTCCAAATCTTTTCTAAAATTTTGTTTATTCTCATTTTTTATGATAAATAAATCATTCATCCCAAAATTTGTCATGGGCGTGGGCCTCTCTCCCCCAGAATTAAAAAAAGAAAAATTGCTTTTTTGGGCTGGATTTTTAAGTTAGAGCAAAGTGGATTTTCTTTTATGTTTGAGTTGATGAGTTAACCTCTTTCACAACGAGTTTAACCCGGATGAGCTGAGTTGTTAGTGGACTGAGTCCATTTTTGGTCCAAACTGGAATTTGCCAATTTTTTTAACCTAACCCGGCTCGAATATGTGGTGGGTCGGGTTGGCTCACGGGTTTTAATCCATTTTGACAAATCTGCTGCTTGGCTAGCTGTGGAAGTTAGTTGGTTCAAAATTTCTTATTTATATTATGTAGGTATTCCCCAAGGTTATGAAAAAAGAAACATGTATGTCTCGTTGTATTTAAGAAATTCTATGATCTACTTAATTTAAATCTTTGATTTATTATAGCTGTCTTCTCTGCCTTGCCAAGGTGCTCTAGGGGTTAAGGAATTGCTGATGTTATGTATGAATAATATTTATATATTCTGCTCTAATGATTATATGTTGATCACTCATCATACATTAGCATCTATTGAACTGTGATAGAAACAATAAGGATTGAACGGAAAAATTGTAGTGGACTTAGTGTTGTCATATTTCTGTTAATAATTGGGAAGCGTGATTTGGTGATAAGATGCAAAACGACAGTGTATGTAGTCTTAAGCCATGATTAAAAAGTGTGCATTTCTTTTTCTGAAGAATAGTCATTCATTACTTCAAAGTTTTAAGTTGCTCATCAACTGCATTTGATCCGGAAACATATATACTTTTAGTCATGAAATAATTTGTAAATGATGCTGTTCGTTACTTACTATCCTTCAGTTACTTCTGTTAGAAGAGTGCATGAAAAAATCTTGATGTCTTGGAGTAATTTGAAATATCTTAGATTATCTCTTGAGATTAGTTTTCATATTTGCTTATATTTTCATCATTTATTTCCCCATTTAATCCAGATTATGAGTCTAGTATTAATATAGATGAGGCTCAATGTTAAATGTTGTGTGACATTATGCCATATAAAATCAATATTGATTTCAGAATATTCTATTTCTTTTCTCTCCTTGTCTTCCCTCAACACCTAAAGTTCTATAATTTCAACAACTTTATTTTATAGTGGATAGTTTGTTGGTGGCATTGCTGTCTTATTTCTTTTTATTTGTTTTGCATGACCCTAGTCTGTTAATAAAGCATAGGTCAGCACCTTATTTTTTAACTTTTGCTATATTTCCTTTGCCTTCGAGGGTGAAAAATAGTACTAATTGTCCTTAGTGAACTTATTTCTTCAGTGCTCTTGTGGTCTATGAAAGTGAATAACTTAACTATTATATGTTGATAAAGTGAATACGTAGTAATAAATTCAATTACCATTTTGAGTTGTGTGGTAAAACATGTCGTGTGGTTACAACATTCTGCCACTTGCTATGGAAAGGTCAGGCATTGTGAAATTTTTAAACGAGTTAACTACCCAGCACCTACTTATTCTGCCAAAAAGAAATTTTACATTCTGGTGATCTCAGCTTTGTACAAACTAATATAATTAAGATAATTCACAGTGATGGTTCTGGTTTTTAATTTCATTACAATTGTAGTGCTTAATTCACTTAATTTATGTGTAAATACACATAATTTATAAAGCTTTTGACTTTATCAGCGGAACTGTGAAGCTCTAATGCTGCTTCAGAAGAATGGTTTGCGTAAGAAGAATCCTTCAATTTCTGTTGTTGCTACTCTGTTTGGAGATGGGGAAGATGTTGCATGGCTAGAGAAGAATAATTTTGCTGACTGGGCAGAAGAAAAATCTTATAGAATTTTAGGAAGTGACAGCTTTGATGATTCTCAAGGGAGAGCAATTGCACTGGGTTTGAATAAAAAGAGGCCTGTGTTAGTTATCCAAGGCCCTCCCGGTACAGGCAAGACTGGTTTGCTCAAGCATCTTATAGCATGTGCTGTTCAGCAAGGTGAACGGGTTCTTGTTACAGCACCTACTAATGCAGCTGTAGATAACATGGTTGAAAAACTTTCTAATGTCAGATTAAATGTTGTGCGGGTTGGAAATCCAGCCCGGATATCAAAAACAGTGGCATCGAAGTCTTTGGAAGAAATTGTAAATGCTAAGCTTGCAAGTTTTCGAGAAGAATATGAGAGAAAGAAGTCAGATTTAAGAAAAGATCTAAGACATTGTTTAAGGGATGATTCACTAGCTGCGGGCATACGGCAACTTCTGAAGCAGCTGGGAAGGTCAC
The DNA here is from genome assembly GCF_018835915.1 of Vigna umbellata. The sequence goes on from NW_025909387.1 coordinate 23,833, forward strand.
TGAAGAAAAAGGAAAAGCAGATAGTAAATGAAGTTCTATCCAGTGCTCAGGTTGTGCTTGCCACTAATACTGGAGCAGCTGACCCTTTGATTCGAAGACTAGATACTTTTGACTTGGTCGTCATAGATGAAGCTGGACAGGCAATTGAACCCTCTTGCTGGATTCCTATATTGCAAGGTAAGCGGTGTATTCTTGCTGGTGATCAATGCCAACTTGCTCCTGTCATACTATCTAGAAAGGCCTTGGAAGGTGGTCTGAGAATATCTCTATTGGAAAGAGCTGCAACTTTACATGAAGGGATTCTCACCACTAGGTTAACTACACAATACCGAATGAATGATGCTATTTCTAGTTGGGCTTCGAAGGAGATGTACGGAGGATTGTTGAAGTCCTCTGATACTGTATCTTCTCATCTTCTTGTAGACTCTCCTTTCGTCAAGGTAGTATGCCCATCAATGATATCTCCATCTTCATTGAAGTGAAGGTTTTTTTTTTCATATCTTGGTCTTTAATTTCTAGAGATGCTACTCAAAATCTTTCAAGTGATTTTTGAACATTCTACAAAACAAATCTTTCTAGACAGGATCATGTTTTTCTTTGATATTGATACCCTGTCACTGTTGATAAAGGAGCGAAAGAATCTTTGTTGAATAGCAACAAGCTTCAAATTTGATTCAACGTAGTACAGCCTAAAAAGGGAAATACTAGATGACAATGCTCCTGAGAAATTAAAGACCGTGGACTCTCCTAAATGCGTTACATTACGCTGTTTAACTACCAGATACTTAGATCCAATGCAAGGGTCATAATCATGGTCTTAAATTTAAAACCTTGGTCTTATAAGAAACCCTCACTGGAGCATGCTAATGTGACAAAAAAGGGTCTTAGATAAGACTTTGGATCATAATAATAAAAGATTATTTTTTACTTACGCATAGGTTGTACTTGTATTAAAGTGTAAATAAAAAAGTGTACAGACCTTTTGCATCAGAGTAAAACTTGTCAGATCTTTAAGAGTGATGTGTCATTGTGGAAACCCACATAAATTAAAATAAAACCTTATGATGTGACCCTTGTATTGAAGATGACCTCGATAGACGATATAATGCTACAAATGCTCAAAAGACAACTTTTCATGAAAGAGATTTGTCAAGAATTACTGTATGAATGTAGCAAATGAAATATCAGCTTCTTGTTTGTTGCAATTTTATGGACTGTTTTACTTTTTGCCATATTTTACTTATTAAATGGATGGAAAGTTTGACTTTGCTGTTGTTGCAGCCTACCTGGATAACACAATGCCCACTACTATTGTTAGATACCAGAATGCCATATGGAAGTCTGTCAGTTGGTTGCGAAGAGCATCTAGATCCAGCTGGAACAGGCTCACTTTATAATGAAGGAGAAGCTGAGATAGTTTTGCAGCATGTCTTTTCCTTAATTTATTCTGGTAATGACATTTGACTAAGGTTTAAATTTTGGCAATAGCTTATAATATAAAACATTTCCCCTTGTGAATGTTTTACGATTAACGAAGAAATTGCAAGAACAAAACACAATGATTAAGATTGAAAGATGACAGGCGGGCAATAAATGGTATTTTGGTCACTACCCCGACGCCCAACTACTATAGTGAATGGACCTTTAACATTAGATCAATGTGGTCTATTCCTAAAGGTGTTTTCGTCCATACCTTGGTGCATGAGTCTGTTCTCTTCATAGACCAAAATCTACTGTTACAAACAGATAATTAATTCATTCCTCGACATCTTCTAAAATTAACCGTCTTGCCAAGTAGCAGATGTCAAAATTTAGGTTTTCACACTATAATTAAGAATGTATAGAAAGAGTAGAAAAAATAGTGTCAGCGTCTCTCTACTGCTTCCAAACCTCATTAATATTTAAAGCATATTATATTTAATCCAAGAAAAAGGATATTACTGCATTTTATTTTATGCCATCATACTTCGCCATGCACTCAGGCTTTCAAATTTTGAAACCTTATTTTCTGTTTTTCTGACGTAAGATTTTCTTTTTAATTTGAATCTAAAATGTGGCGTTCACCTAACCGCTATGCTATTGTAGTGCAATCCTCCCCTTAATATTTGAGCATAGTATTTTCAATTCAAGGAAAAAGAAAATGATATTACTGCATATCACTTTTTGTTATCATATTTTAGCAAAGTAAGTTGTCTTTCACATTTTTGAAATCTTTTGATTCAACTTATGTCATTTGTGTTTGCTGATGTAAGTTCCGTGTTAATTTGAACCGGAAATGCAGGTGTTAGCCCAGCTGCTATTGCAGTGCAATCTCCCTATGTTGCTCAAGTACAACTTTTGAGGGACAGGCTGGATGAGTTTCCAGAAGCCGCAGGCACAGAGGTTGCAACCATTGACAGTTTTCAAGGTCGGGAAGCTGATGCGGTAATTTTATCGATGGTATGATCCAAATCCAATTTTTAATCCATCATTTCAACAATGTTTTGGTTAACAAATAAAAATAAGTTATTACTTAATGAAAAATCAAAAGAAAATTTGCCCTTACCTCTCTTAAGGTCTTCTTAAATGACAATTATATCCTTTCTAGTTTTAAAAGAAAAACCATTCCCTATACAATACCACATTTGTTTCTTTTTAAGTATCATGTAAGTTTTTTGTTCACATACCAAGAAATACAACAAATTTTTTCCTAAAATAATTATGAAGTTCTTAATTTAGCCTTTTCATTTATATTATACAATAAATGCAATTGAGTTGTTTTTCATTTCCACTCTTATGATAAGTATGTAAATTAATTAAAAGTTTGATGGAAAGTAAGGATATAATTAAGGAAAATTAATTAATCTTGAACTTAAAACACACACAATCGGGCACTTGGAAAAAATGGAGTAATAAAGGAGTATATGTGTCACTTTATTAAAATCACATTACAGAGTAAATGCCTATCTAAGGGAAAAAACTTACATACAGTACCTACAGTACTGTTGGTGCTATTCTTCAATCATATTCAGAGGTTTACTCTGGCAATATGTAATGCATTTGATAAAAAAACATATTACCAAGGTGAAACTTTAAATATAATTAAGGAGCACTTGTACAAATTAAAGGGGTTGTGAGTATCATCTAAAGACTTTAAGAGGTAGTGCAATTTTCCCAAAAATAAATGTTTGGAAAGTGTCAATAAACATGTGAAAGTTAAATTATGATCACAATACACCATTTAGAGTAGGATGAAGCCAGTTAAATGAAGTTCCTTACATCCTATTCCTATTGAAGATTTCATCATATAACCTCTTTTCAATAACTGAAGTTTGGTCATCTTAGTTTATTTTAGTCATTACATTAAAAGAATGGTTTTTATTTCTCTTGTGCTTCCTTATGCAAGAGGTTTTTGGGTTTGAGACCCAATAGAATTTTTTTATTTTTACTTTTATTAAAAGATAGTGATAACAAGGATCAAACATTTTTAATCACTTGGTCCATAGAACCTCGATTCTGTCATTAACCACCATCCTATGAAGGCTTTATGTAAACTCACTCCTTAAACGTTGATACTGTCACTGTATTCATTCCATAATGTCCTATTCTAATCACTATCTCGTTTAACTTGTTCATAAATAACTTCTACATATGATGTTATGTAAAGTTATTCTTTAATGTTTGTTGACACTTAGTTGCTACTACCAGTTTACTATTGAACCTTCAAATCTTGAGATACGTGATCCATGTAAGAGATTCTAAATTTGAAAAACAATTTGATTATGATCTTCCACATGAACTGACATATTTGTACTTGTTTTCCCCCGTTAATAATAATAATAATAATAATAAAATAGGTTCGATCAAACACATTGGGAGCTGTTGGATTCCTCGGGGATAGCAGAAGAATCAACGTTGCCATCACAAGAGCACGCAAACATGTGGCTTTGGTCTGTGACAGCTCGACTATATGCCACAATACCTTCTTAGCAAGACTTCTTCGTCATATTAGACACTTTGGTAGAGTGAAGCATGCAGAACCAGGTAGTTTTGGAGGATACGGGCTTGGGATGAATCCAATATTACCTTCCATTAATTAGTGTGCAATAGTAGCATGAAACACATTTAAAAATGACCTATCAATTGCTCTATGGGCATTTAATGTTGGACGGGAGGTAGGGGTGAATAGTTTTTTTTTCTTTCTTTTTTTCTTTCGTGTCGTCAAAACTTGTATAGCTGTATAGCAATTCATAAATTCAACATTGTGTAACATATAAAGTACCGCACGAGCATGACAATTGGGAACAACTGAAACCCTGAAAATTGGAATGACATTTATAGCATGATTGATTTCACATTACAGACCTTGCTTTTCATATTGGGTGTAATTTAAAAAACTGATTGTTTTAGATTTTGTGATCTTTTACTCTGAACGTGTTTACAGGATTTGATCGATTCTAACGAACACAAAAACATGAATATGATGAAATCAATAATATAAAGTTAACCAATTAAATTAATGTAAATTATATAGTTATTTGATTTGTTTTATTTCAAATCCAAACTAAAATAATTAGGTTAGACATACAACATAGGATGATCTTCACGTTTTTCTAAATTTTAATTTGGTCATTGTATATAAAAGATAACTAAATTTTATATATGTTGTATGGATTTTGTACTTATAAGTTGAGGGGTAAGGTATTAAGATTAGCTTTGTAGAACAAGTCGTTAAGAATATCATTGTCTTAGACCTAACGATGCCAAACTATTTAACATTGTCTTAGACCGATTCAGTTCCTAAGGTGAACACTACTTTTATTTTATTTTTTAATCTAAACAAATATTCAATCCATATTCAATCTAAATTCAATTAATTGAATTAAAATTTTCAATTTAAAAATAGAAACTTTAATTTAAAATTTTCAATTTAAAAATAGAAACTTTAACGATCCATTTTAAATTAAAGTGGATTGAACTAATACGAATTTGAATATTTTTTTCATACCCCTCTTTAGCAAGGGATTGTGCTCTAATTAAAAATACCACATATTGAATTTAAGTTGAGTAAAAGTTCAAAGACCATAATATAAAATATAAATTAGGATAATTTACTTTAGGATAATGATACTTTGATAATATTGCTTGAAAACATTTTGACACGGGCCACATGTCAAAATGTGACTCGTCCACATGAAAAACAAATATGAAAAATTAGAATGACGTAGAAACAGAATTGGGGACAGGGTTTCAAGTGCGGGGGTTCAATTTCACTTTTCAGAATTTGAATCTAAGGCAAGCTTAGAGAGAAAACCTAATCTTAGAGAGAGAACCCGAACTCTAGAGCGCTTCCTCCCACCCAACCTACGAGAGAAGGACTTCTCTCGCACCCACCCATTGTCGCCGGAATGTCGCCGGAATGTCGCCGTTTACGTTTACCACCCACACACCCATTTTCGTGCGTCTTCCCTACTGTTTCTGCACCATGAGTTTTACTAAATATGACTCCTCTGCTATGAAATTCTATATAAATGGCATAATATAATTGTTTCCACATCCTTTTTAAGTTGAAAAAATGATGAAAAATAAATTAGGCACTCCAAAATGAGTGTGATCTTCGTAGTTGACATGTCTGTCCAAAACATTTGCCTCAAGTACCCACTTATTTTGCTTTTGCTACCACTGCTGTTTCTGCACCATGAGTTTTACTAAATATGATTCCTTGGCCATGAAATTCTATATATATGGCATGATAATTGTTTCCACATCACTTTTAAGTTGAAAAAATGATGAGAAANGCATGACCCTAGTCTGTTAATAAAGCATAGGTCAGCACCTTATTTTTTAACTTTTGCTATATTTCCTTTGCCTTCGAGGGTGAAAAATAGTACTAATTGTCCTTAGTGAACTTATTTCTTCAGTGCTCTTGTGGTCTATGAAAGTGAATAACTTAACTATTATATGTTGATAAAGTGAATACGTAGTAATAAATTCAATTACCATTTTGAGTTGTGTGGTAAAACATGTCGTGTGGTTACAACATTCTGCCACTTGCTATGGAAAGGTCAGGCATTGTGAAATTTTTAAACGAGTTAACTACCCAGCACCTACTTATTCTGCCAAAAAGAAATTTTACATTCTGGTGATCTCAGCTTTGTACAAACTAATATAATTAAGATAATTCACAGTGATGGTTCTGGTTTTTAATTTCATTACAATTGTAGTGCTTAATTCACTTAATTTATGTGTAAATACACATAATTTATAAAGCTTTTGACTTTATCAGCGGAACTGTGAAGCTCTAATGCTGCTTCAGAAGAATGGTTTGCGTAAGAAGAATCCTTCAATTTCTGTTGTTGCTACTCTGTTTGGAGATGGGGAAGATGTTGCATGGCTAGAGAAGAATAATTTTGCTGACTGGGCAGAAGAAAAATCTTATAGAATTTTAGGAAGTGACAACTTTGATGATTCTCAAGGGAGAGCAATTGCACTGGGTTTGAATAAAAAGAGGCCTGTGTTAGTTATCCAAGGCCCTCCCGGTACAGGCAAGACTGGTTTGCTCAAGCATCTTATAGCATGTGCTGTTCAGCAAGGTGAACGGGTTCTTGTTACAGCACCTACTAATGCAGCTGTAGATAACATGGTTGAAAAACTTTCTAATGTCAGATTAAATGTTGTGCGGGTTGGAAATCCAGCCCGGATATCAAAAACAGTGGCATCGAAGTCTTTGGAAGAAATTGTAAATGCTAAGCTTGCAAGTTTTCGAGAAGAATATGAGAGAAAGAAGTCAGATTTAAGAAAAGATCTAAGACATTGTTTAAGGGATGATTCACTAGCTGCGGGCATACGGCAACTTCTGAAGCAGCTGGGAAGGTCACTGAAGAAAAAGGAAAAGCAGATAGTAAATGAAGTTCTATCCAGTGCTCAGGTTGTGCTTGCCACTAATACTGGAGCAGCTGACCCTTTGATTCGAAGACTAGATACTTTTGACTTGGTCGTCATAGATGAAGCTGGACAGGCAATTGAACCCTCTTGCTGGATTCCTATATTGCAAGGTAAGCGGTGTATTCTTGCTGGTGATCAATGCCAACTTGCTCCTGTCATACTATCTAGAAAGGCCTTGGAAGGTGGTCTAAGAATATCTCTATTGGAAAGAGCTGCAACTTTACATGAAGGGATTCTCACCACTAGGTTAACTACACAATACCGAATGAATGATGCTATTTCTAGTTGGGCTTCGAAGGAGATGTACGGAGGATTGTTGAAGTCCTCTGAAACTGTATCTTCTCATCTTCTTGTAGACTCTCCTTTCGTCAAGGTAGTATGCCCATCAATGATATCTCCATCTTCATTGAAGTGAAGGTTTTTTTTTTCATATCTTGGTCTTTAATTTCTAGAGATGCTACTCAAAATCTTTCAAGTGATTTTTGAACATTCTACAAAACAAATCTTTCTAGACAGAATCATGTTTTTCTTTGATATTGATACCCTGTCACTGTTGATAAAGGAGCGAAAGAATCTTTGTTGAATAGCAACAAGCTTCAAATTTGATTCAACGTAGTACAGCCTAAAAAGGGAAATACTAGATGACAATGCTCCTGAGAAATTAAAGACCGTGGACTCTCCNTATGGTTCCTTGGTCATGGAATTCTATATATATGGCATGATAATTGTTTCCACATCACTTTTAAGTTGGAAAAATGATGAGAAATAAATTAGGCACTTCAAAATGAGTGTGATCTTCACAGTTGACCTGCTTGTGCAAAACATTTGCCTCAAGTACCCACTTATTTTGTTTTTACTACCACTGCTGTTTTTGCACCATGAGTTTTACTAAATATGATTCCTTGACCATGAAATTCAATATAAATAACATAATAATGGTTTCCACATCACTTTTAAGTTGAAAAAAATGATTAGAAATAAATTAGGCACTCCAAAATGAGTGTCATCTTCCTATTTGACCTTCTTGTGGAAAACCTTTGCCTGAAGTACCCACTTATTTTGACTTTGCTACCACTGATGTTTCTGTACCATGAGTTTTACTAAATATGGTTCCTTGGCCATGAAATTCTATATATATGGCATGATAATTATTTCCACATCACTTTTAAGTTGAAAAAATGATGAGAAATAAATTAGGCACTCCAAAATGAGTGTGATCTTCGTAGTTGACCTGCCTGTGCAAAACATTTGTCTGAAGTACCCACTTATTTTTCCTTTGCTACCACTGTTGTTTCTACACCATGAGTTTTACTAAATATGGTTCTTTGGCCACGAAATTCTTCATAAATGGGATAATAATTGTTTACACATCACTTTTAAGTTGAAAATCATTACAAATAATAACTTTTTCCATTAATGTGACATTATAATTTAACATTACATTAAAATATTAAAGTAAAACTCATGGTGCAAAAACAATAGGAAAACGCACGAAGATTGGTGGGTGGGTGGATTGACGTAAACGACGACACTCTGGCGGCAATGGATGGGTGTGAGGGAATTCCTTCTCTCGTAGGTTGGGTGGGTGGGAGGAAGCACTCTAGGATTTGGGTTCTCTCTCTAAACTTGCCTCAGTTTCAAATTCTAAAAAGTGAAAATAAACCCCACACTTAAAACCCTGTCCTCAATTCTGTTTTCACGTCATTCTAATTTTTCATATTTGTTTTCCATGTGAAACAATCACATTTTAACACGTGACCCATGTCAAAATGTTGTCAAACAATGTTGTCAAAGTATTATTATCAACAGATAAATAAAAGTAAAAAAATGATTGGTACATAAAATATTTTTACGCTATTGTTCAATTAAAATCTTCGTACATCATTAATTGACTTTTCCTATTTTTCGTGGTTCAAATAAAATTTTCATATGTTGTAAATTTATTGATTAATACAATAATATTTTTTAAAAGACATTATGAATAAATTTTAATTGATTGACGACGTAGAACTTATAGTATGAAAGTACAAAGATTTTAATCTCAACGTAATTAATTATAAGATCACGTAGTATAGTAGGAATGGACAAATATTTTTAAGGATCTAGATGTCAATAATTTTGTCCGTAAATGATATACAACAAGAGATTATTGCATTTTTTTTTATTTAACTTAATCCATGTAAAAGACCTCACCTAGGCAGATTGGCCAAGTAATTGACTGCCAAATTATAGAATGTAGAAACTCCAAGGAAGTGTGGCATTGAAAACCTGATGTTCAGTAGCATGTGAAATACTGTAATGGTAGTTTAAAATTAGGAATTCATTCCTAGAAAACAGCAATGCAAAAATCTATAAAGAGCGTGAATAAGAAGTCAAAGTATGCTCTCATTATCCTCTGTCACTTCTTGCGGCTGCTTCAGCAGGAGTGCTAGTAGTCATTTGATCAACTGCATGGACTACACTCTGAAGCTCCTCCCATATAGCTTTATAGACCATCCTTTGCCTATTAACTGCTGATTGTCCCTCAAAGGCAGTAGATACCACATCAATACTGCAACATCACAACACATATTAGGGTTATGTCCCAGCCGAGCTGTGATCAAAGTCCCAAAAGCAGCTGATGGCACAAAAATTATTGTCATGTGTTTATTAAGTGAAAAATTAATGTTAAAATACAATTATTCTTGAAAGGAACCTTTTATGTTTAGTTTTTTGCTTTATAAATTTTAAATCTTTAGTGGTTCTTTCAAGCATAATCGCATATTAACATTAACTATTCCTATAACAATCGCAAATGACAATTATTAAAGGCCAAACATGTATTTAATTAACTTAACTATTAACAAAGTTCAAATAAAATTAACAAAATTAAAGTTATTGCACTAAACCAACTATATACTCCATAAAAAACTTTCCAAAATACACAATGAGCAGCACAATTTTGACACTCTCCCAAGTTTGTAAGTGTTCTTCATTCTTAACTTGGATAATAATTCTTTCAAAGGTAATGCAGTTCATGTCTATAAGGTTGTTTTGAGTGGACACAAATGAAGTGTTAATCAAACCACTGTCTAACTTTTCCTTGATAAAGTGTTTGACTACCTCAATACATTTAGTTCTATTAAGCTGCACCGGGTTATGAGTTATTCTAATCCGCAAATTTATTATCATAATATAACCTCATATGTTCATCCCATTTTATAGTTAGTTCTTCCAATATAATATTCAGTCATAAAAGTTTGAGATATTTCTTAGGCCATTGCTTGAAATTCTACTTCAACACTTGATTTGGCTACTACTATTTTTTGCTCCTCCAAGTCACAAGGTTTCCACCAAAGAAGGTGCAGTATTCAGTAGTTCTTTTATTAATGATTATTCTAAATATACTTCAATTTGGTTAGTTAAAAATCAACTAGAGTCGTTTCCTATCTAGCAAACATTTTCTAATGAAATAAAAACATAATTAGATATATCCATGTGTGTTTCATAGAGACTACTTGTCTTGCCAATTCCAACCGTTCATGGATCCAATGATATGCTTCATCAAACTTGATGCCTTCATACTCCTCAAAATAGAGCCGTATATAGCAAAAACATACATCATCATTCCCTTGCATACAATCTTCCCCATGTGTGTTTGGTTCCACACATATGTGAATGACATTGTTATTGTTAAAATAAATATTAAATTTGGGTAGAAAGTAGTTGTATTGGAAACTAATACCTGTTGTACCCATGAGTTGTACCTAGTTTTGTATCTAGGTTTCTAGTTCAGGCCTTTGATTTGTCCTCTTCTCATGGTATCAAAATTCTATAACTATAAATATGAGATCTTAGATGTATTCAAGCCCTCTAAAGTATATTTTCTCTATTATTAATCTTAAGTGTTATCACAAATAATGATAAGGATCTAAAAAAATGTCTTGCTTAACATTTCCAGATAAAAGAACCTGGTCAATTGCAATATTTCCTTGGTATTAAAGTTGTTCAGTCCAAGGTGTTTTGGTCATATCACAGAGAAAATATGCTCGAGATATTTTAGAACAACGGGAATGTTAAAAGCTAAGCTAATAGACACCAATGGATCCAAGTATTAAACTTGTACCTAATCAAGGAGAGTTGTATTTAGACCTTGGGAGATCCTTACAGTTAGGTGGTATGCTATGTTATCTCTTTGTGACTCATTTTCACACTGCCTTTATAAACTTTTAAACTTTCCCTGTTAAGACCATAGGAATGCAGACATGAGGATCCAAACATACATTAAGAATGCTTTTGGCAAAACCTTGTTCACAAAGATAAAAGAAAAACTCAAATTGTTAGGTATTCTGATGTTGACCGGTACAAGGTTGCTTGTATAGTTGTATTTAAATTTGAACCTTACCCAACTCGTGATGCAACTCAACAAGAGATATTCGTGTAGTTTAGTCATGAAAATGGAGGTATCCGCCAATAGGCCTGGGAGTACAGCTCAATAGTCAAGACCATTCAGGGGTGTGAGTGAGAGGAGTAAAGTGTATATATTTTTGTTTGCAACAATATATGTTGTGTTATCCAGTCTGTGGACTTTCTCTGGTGTTCAGCTCATGGTCTATTTTAAGAGTTTGCATTTCTGATAGGGGTTAGGGAGGTTTACTAGTTTATTGCCTTTTGAGGTTCTTAAAGCACTTTATTGCATTTCAGTTTCTATGTTTTAGAGGATATCTAATCCCTTCCAAAAAATATATGATTAACAGACTAAATTAAATTCTGAGACACAAAATTTCAATTCATGGGTTGAAAGAAAATTTCACCTAACATGCCGACCATCGCCATAAGCATCCTTCACGGTGACAGATTCTGCATTGAGTTGTTCCTTTATCTGTTGGGGAAAATGAAATTTAATAAAAGATGTGTAAGAAAATATTGTTGTGTATGGACCAAATATCTTGTTAATTATGCGTGGGAAAGAATACCTTGTTGTGCATGGACTGAATAAGAGGCAAGTCGACGGAGCCAGCGTCATTGACATGGGTGGCTCGTGAGGTGAAGTTGCGAAGAGAACTGGAGGGGAATAGGTTGACGGGTGCAAGAAGTGGAATATTGCAAAGGAGGGATTGTGAAGCAGATGAGGAAGTGAGAGCAGTGGGCGAGAGAATGGTTTTGTAGGGTTTAACGAGAAGTGGAAGAGCTTGGCGCAGAAAGCTGGTATTGGCTGAGAGCGAGAACACCTGAGACCGCATCTTTATGGTATCTCCGATCTCCTCTGCGCTGGTTTTCCTTCTTCTTGGAAATGGATGGGAATAGATAAACCACGCGGTGCCCTTCCTTTCCTCTCAATGGCAAAAATATCCATCCTCCCTGTCAGTGAATATTTTAAATAGGTAGCCATTTAGATAATGGTAACATATTATTTAGTATCTGTTTATTATTTAATAACAGTTTATAAATAAAATAAATTGAGTGTTGGTTGGTACAGTAGAATCACTATTCATTACTCACGACAAATTAAAAAATTAAAAAATTAAAATTAAAATTTAATTAATTAAAAATAAAATTAATTTATATTTTATTAAATTTAATTTACACTTAATTTAATTTATATTATATATATATATTATTTTATTTTAAAAATAGGATCTAACTGACAAAAATAATAATTACGTGACTTTCAACAAAAAACGACAATAGCCAGAATGATTAAATTTTTTTTATGGATTAAAATGTTATTTTAATTTTTTTTTCTTTTATCTTTTCAATTACTTTAGTTTTAAGGCAATTGATTCCTGTACCAATTACGTTCCAACCACATTGTTATATGTCTTTTCAAAGTCAATTTTCAGTAACCACAATTTTTCTTTCATTTAGGTTGTGGATAATTTCTTAAAAAATTATTGCATCATGGGATGTTCTCGGAAAAAAAAAAACAACTTTTACAAGACTCACTGAGTAATACCTCTCCGAATATTTCGTAATATCACAAACTTATGGGTCTTGCATATTTTTTAAGCAGACAATTAACATTAGAGAGTTGCTACCTCCATCACCTCGTATTCTCTACACTTTCTAACTACCTTTTTAATTTCAAAAATGTCTTACAATTAATTTAACTTTTACCAAATACTCTCTACACCTCCTCACTACACTCATACCCACATGAAGGAAAACTACACGAGGCTTTGATTTGAATAAGGATATTTCCAGAATGTATGTATGCATGAATGAAGTTGTTCACTTGAAAGAAGACACTACAATATCATGGAAGTTAAAACTTTATAATGTTACAGTTTCAAATAAGAAGTTGTTAGGTTCTTGGATTTGGAACCTAACAAGAACTCAATCAAAAGATGGAGACAGAAAGAAAGAATGGGTTTCCTGTATTATTCAGGAAAAGAGACCTCTTTACAAGAATGAGTTGGGAGCATAACCTCCCTAGTTGAGGACATAACTCCTCTCTACAAGTTAAAATGTCTGACTTTATACAAAGTATATTCGATACCCCTACAGAGTTACAAGAGTTCTATTTATAGAACAGTTATGACCCGCTCATCCCTTTACAACCGACACCCCATACCCTTAACTTATAAACCCATCTATTCTATCATCCTATATCCTAACAGAAGTCAATTTCTTTTCGTTCAAATTAAAGATTAGGACATGCATGATATGATTACTATTATCAACAAATCGAAGATGTTCCTTCAAAAAAAACTATTATTTTGGACAAAAGAAAATTTAGTATGACTGATAAGGCAAAGAAAACTCAATAAATAATATACAAAGTAGATCTAAACAACCAAGACCATGTAAACATCACCATACTTCATGAATATCCAACAAAGAAACCCTCTAAATCTAATCTGTAATGATATGAAAAATCAGTTTACACAAAGAAAAGATAGTTTCTAGAAAGAGTTGATAATTATTAAAATTTGCTATTGTTATAAATAAAAACAAGCATTACAAGAAGTCGTGAGAGATTTGAGGTCATCAATCGTGATGACTTATGCTTTATGTTGCAAAACAAATAAAGAATGTGTAAAATAAACAAATAAAGCATTCATATATGCAAGTAAATAGTGGCATAAGAAACTAAAAATCAGAGATACTTTACCAGAATCATTTTCAGAAAAGCGTGAGTCCCAATATGAGCAAGAGAATATTTAAGCCGTTTATGTACTTGAAGATCATCAACATAATAGGCGACACTCTCACCCTTCTCATATGTTTCCACCAAAACAGCGGGGGTGCACTAGTGGATAGACAGGCTTAGGGAAAGAAACATCCATCCATCCATGGAAATTATAAATATTCTTAGATGATGTCAATATCCGTGAACAGATATCAACATTCATTTTCTGAAGGGCAAAAGAGGAATGGAGAGGTGCATGGAGCAATATGTGATGGTGGAGAGAGTAACTCTCTTCACTTTAGGATGAAAGGTAATTATGTTGAACACAAAAATGTACTGTACTTTAAAGATATATGTTGAAGGAATGTGTTACTGAATACAAAATGATAGGTTGACTTTATAGTTTATACAAATAAAATAATAACCACATCTACGATTTACATGCTCAAGAATATGGGTGGTTAGATAAAATCATCTAATCCTTAATTATCTGCATGTTCCTAAGAAATAGGACTACAACTAATAAATTATTTGATTAACAGAAAAATAACAAAGTAAAAGCAACTACTATCTTTCCTAACAGCCAACATTCTTTTTCTTAAACCATAATGTTATAGTATTTAGTTTAGTTCTGAAGCCTCAATCATGTCCAATATGCTACGTAGCCTTAAGAATTGCTCATATTTAAGAGGCTTGATCATTATGTCTGCAACTTGAATTTGTTAATTACAATAGCTCGACCTGACCACTCCATCCTTTACGAAGTCTTTCAAAAACTGAAATATTTTATGTCAATATGTTTGTTTTACCATGAAACACTAGATTCTTGGGTAATTTTACTGTTGAATTGTTGTTGCACAAAATCAAAGTGCTCTTACGCTTTGTAAGGCTAAGCTTTTCCAATACTATTGTAATCCAAATACATTAAAAAGCACAAAATGAAGCTACTATGTACTCAGCCTTGGTAGCAAATAATGTCACTATAGATTGTTTCTTTGAAGACCATGAAATTGTTCGGAACCAAGTAAAAACAGCAAGCCAAAAGTGCTTCTTCGGTCATTTAGATCTCTGGCAAAGTCACTGCTAGAGTATGTCATAATATATGTACTCCCCATTTCTTGTAAAAAATGTCTAGTTTAGTTGTTCCTTTCAAGTACCTTAATATACGTTTTGCTGCAAGCCAATAAGACCCAATAGGACAAGATATGAATATGCTAATTGAACTTACTCCATACATAAGATCAAGATGAGTTGCAGTCACATATATAAGGTTGCCAACTAATTACTTGAACATGGTTGAATCAACTTTGGTTCATGCATAATCTTTTGAAAGTTTTGTGCCCGGGACAATGAGATTTTTCACTACATTACTATTCTCCATCCCAAACCTTGCTAGAACCTCACATATTTTCTTTAACATATAAAAATTTCATTTGGACTCTGCATAACTTCTATTCCAAGAAAATACATCATCCTTCCTAAATCGAACATATCAAACTCTGATATAATTAAGCTTCTAAACTTATCACACATGCTCCAATCATTTCCAGTATATATCAAGTCATCAACATAAAGACTTACAAATAAAAGTTGACCTCCCTCCTTTGACTTTGTAAACCGTGTATTTATCTTGTTGTACCATGCTCTTATTGTCTGTTTAAGACCGTACAAAGCTTTTCTTAATTTGTAAACTATGTCTTCTTCACCCTTTTTCACAAAACTAGTAGGTTGTTGCACATAAATATCATCTTTGAAAAACACTCTTCACGTCTAATTGAAAAACATTCCAATATTGAGTTGCCATAGTAAGTATAACACAAATAATATCAAGCATGGCCACAAGAGGAAACACCTATGTGCAGTCAACTCCATATTGTTGAGTATATCCTTTCGCCACTAACATTGCTTTGAATTTGTCTATTTCTCCATTCTCGTCAAGTTTGGTCTTGAAAATCCAATTAACTTCAATGGGCTTTACTCCACTTGGCAAGTCAGTCAACTCCCAAGTCTTATTTTTTTTCTATTGACTCCATCTCTTTCATCATTGCATCCCCCCATTTCTTGCTCTTAGCAACCTCCTCAAATGAAAAGTGGATCATCCTTGATTACCATCTTAATTGCATTCAAACCATCTTCATCTGACAAGCCTTCTCCATTTTCATAATTAGTCACTCAAATTTACTCTCCTCTATTTCTTCTAACCCTCCTTTCAACTAGAAACTCATGCATATTATTATGCAGTTCATTAATAGGAGCAGCAGTACCCATGGAGTTGGAAACATCAATATTTTTTTTTCTTCATGCTCCTCAGTCTCACTTTCATATTCCTCATCTTCTCCTCAGTGTAAAATATCCTACTTGCATTATTCTTCATTCTTCTCCCAATTCTAACTCTTTTGTTCTTCAAATACTACATCTTTGCTTACAATGACTGTCTTGAAGATTGGATCAAACAAGCGATAAGCCTTTGATTCATCGGTCATTCCCAACAGGATACACTTCTTGCTTTTGTCGTCAAACTTGCTCCTTTGTTGATCCACTGTGGGTTTCACTCCGCTATATGCTTCTTCTGGAGTTTTATTTTGCACAACTACTGTAGGACACCTGTTGAGAACATACACACACCATCTTATAGCTTCGGGCCAAAATACCTTGAAAACTTGTTTCTCAACCAATATAGACCACACCATATCCATTATTGTTATGTTTTTCCTCTCAATAGCTTTGTTTTGATGAGGAGTACAAGTTGCAGTCAATTGTCTACCTATGCCTTGAGTCCTCTTATTGTTGTTTGAGGTTGGTTTAATAGGCCGACATATGTCTGCATGAACAAGTTGAAGCTTGGTTGATGATCTACACAAACATTTTTTTGGCATAGCACTTCGATGTTGCTTTCCCACTAAGCAATATGTACATAGATCCTTTGGGCTCGTGATAGAGGGCAACCCATTAACCATCTTCTTTGAGGAAAGCATCCTTAAGCCATTATAGCTTAAATGACCAAATTGATAGCGCCAAAGATGAGATTCATTCTCTAACTCCATCTGAAAACATGTAGGATTTTTCGGTATCATAGTGGCTACCAAGAAAAACATCCTATTTCCACTCATTTCAATCTCCATTTTGAATGATAAACTTTACACTTCCCATTTTGAATCCAAATAGCTTGGCCTTTTCCTTAAAGTTGTCCTATACTTAATAGATTATTCTTGAGTTTATGAATGTAATAAACATATGAAATTACATGAGTAACTACATCAACATTCAAACGAACACTTCCTTCATCCTCAAAACTTCAAAATCTCTACGCAAGGCTTACAATTGCACTTTCTTCACCCTTATAAAACCTTGAAATTTTTTATTCATTGAATCCCAAATGTTTTTGGATGTGTCGTCACTAAGGATTGTGTCCAAAATTTCACGATTAATAGCTTGATGAAGATAATTTTTTATCTTTAAGTCTTTCAATTTCTGCTTCTCCATTAATTTAAGTTCTACCTCTGAAGATGCTGCTACATCTACTACTACTGAGATCCCTTTCTCTACAAGATTCCAATACTTTTTGGAACGAAGAAAGTTTTCGTTAATTTTGCCTAATAGTCATAGTGGCCATCAAATTTCGAAACTGCGGGTTGCACATACTTATTGTTACTACTTTCTGCCATTTCTTTTCTCACACTCTCTTTGAAAGAAATATGCAGTTTCTTTCCACACACTTACAATTGTTTCTCTCACATTCAATTATATCTAGGATAAGCCTATGTGAAGGAGTTCTGATACCAATAGTTGAACACAAAACAATACTTAAAGATATATCCTTAAGGAATGTGTCATTGAATATAAAATGATAGGTTGACTTTATAGCCATATAAATAAAACGATAACCATATCCACAATTTACATGCTCAATAATGTGGGTGGGTAAATAAAATCATCTAATCCTTATATGCATATTCCTAAGAATAGAACTACAACTAATAAATTATTTGACTGAATTGAAACAGAAAAATAACAAAGTAAAAGCAACAACTATATTTCCTAAGAATCAACAAATTAATTATGAGGCAGACCAAGGAGATAAAGGGGAGATGGAGAGAGGGGGAAGGCTTGGAATGGTATAGCCAACAAATTACTTATATTGAGGCAGACCAAGGAAATAAAGGGGGAGATGGAGAGAGGGTGAAGGTTTCGAATGGTATAATCTTAAACGATTACAGACATATAAATTTGAAAGTCATTCTTTTCTATAACAAAAAAATTAAATTTATATAACATTTAGATGACATCATTCATAAGACTTAATTTTAATATTCATGAGTGCAAAAGAAAAATGTACGAGTGAAAAATACCCTTGGACATTTTCTTTTTCTCTGTTTTAAAAAGATAATGCAAACATACCACCAACTACCACCCAAGTATTTGGTCTACCACCACATCCTTTACCTACCAAAGCCACCAACTACAACAGTAACTGTCTATATTAAAAAGTGAGAAGGAATATGGAAATTAATAGCAAATAAGCACAAAGAAAATGCGAGTTTATTACGGTAATTTATATAAGTATTAAATGTAATTTTAGTATTTTGATGTAAAATTAAAAATATTTTTTTAAATTTTTTTGATATATTTTAATTTTTAAAAATAAATTAATATAATTTTTTTTAATTTAATTATGTTAAATTTTTTTAACATATACAAAATTCAATATAATTAAAGTAAAATAATTATATTTATTTATTTTCAAAATTTGATAATTAAAATATATGAAAATTTCATAAAAATGAATTTCAGTTTTTCATAAAAATTTAAGAATTAAAAATATACTTAATCATTATATAATTTGGGTTGAAATGTGATTTGAAATTTTAAAATTAAAATCTATAAGTTAAATTAATATATAAAACCCTCTAGTTTTGCCAACATTTATTTTCTTATTTGGATTTCATAGTGTTATAAACTGCAAGTGTTTGTATATTTGTAAAATTGAAGCTACTGACTCAACAAGCTTTTTTCATAGGAAAATGATACTTGAACAACCATTTTTTGACAACATTTAGACACGCGCACACGTGTCAAAATCTGAGTGGTCCAGTTGGAAAAATTAAATGAAAATGGACCACTCAGATTTTGACACGTGTGCGCGTGTCTAAATGTTGTCAAAAATGGTTGTTCAAGTGTCATTTTCCTTTTTGATAATTGTAAGTTTGCTCTGTTTCAAATATTCTTTTAATAATTGGATATATTTTAAAATATATTATAAGATGAATAGTAGAACATACAATATAAAAATATAATAATTTAAGGAAACCAAATGTAATTTAAAGCATTGATCTATAACTAAAAATTATTATAAAATAAATAAAGATAACAACTATGCACTCCAAATAAAATTTATATTGAAATATTATATCAACATTAAATTTTGTTTCTATCATTTTATATATTATCAATTATTTTAGTAGAGATTTTTTTTATGAACTTATAATTTAATAGTTATCTATTAATAGCTTTTTACAAATGTTAATTTTTCAGCTTCTAACTAGTTTTTCTTAAACTTTAACCTATGTTAGCCAAGTAGCACAACATTTGTGGATAGGTAAAAGAGGATTGAATGTGATTTCTTTGATATAACTAAGCTCTATTCACTTCAATGGACTCTTCAAGCAAATTTGAAGAGACAGATTTAAGTGATAATTCATGTTCACTTTTAAGAATTTAAAAAGAAGGAAGAGCGAAGATTTGCGAAATACATTGCATTTTTTTATCTCTTCTGATGGAAAGGAATTTGCGTTAATTATTTATTAAAAGTCCATTTTACCTCTTCCATTTACAAGGTACATGATAATGATTGGTGGTAGACTTGNCACAAGAGGAAACACCTATGTGCAGTCAACTCCATATTGTTGAGTATATCCTTTCGCCACTAACATTGCTTTGAATTTGTCTATTTCTCCATTCTCGTCAAGTTTGGTCTTGAAAATCCAATTAACTTCAATGGGCTTTACTCCACTTGGCAAGTCAGTCAACTCCCAAGTCTTATTTTTTTTCTATTGACTCCATCTCTTTCATCATTGCATCCCCCCATTTCTTGCTCTTAGCAACCTCCTCAAATGAAAAGTGGATCATCCTTGATTACCATCTTCATTGCATTCAAACCATCTTCATCTGACAAGCCTTCTCCATTTTCATAATTAGTCACTCAAATTTACTCTCCTCTATTTCTTCTAACCCTCCTTTCAACTAGAAACTCATGCATATTATTATGCAGTTCATTAATAGGAGCAGCAGTACCCATGGAGTTGGAAACATCAATATTTTTTTTTCTTCATGCTCCTCAGTCTCACTTTCATATTCCTCATCTTCTCCTCAGTGTAAAATATCCTACTTGCATTATTCTTCATTCTTCTCCCAATTCTAACTCTTTTGTTCTTCAAATACTACATCTTTGCTTACAATGACTGTCTTGAAGATTGGATCAAACAAGCGATAAGCCTTTGATTCATCGGTCATTCCCAACAGGATACACTTCTTGCTTTTGTCGTCAAACTTGCTCCTTTGTTGATCCACTGTGGGTTTCACTCCGCTATATGCTTCTTCTGGAGTTTTATTTTGCACAACTACTGTAGGACACCTGTTGAGAACATACACACACCATCTTATAGCTTCGGGCCAAAATACCTTGAAAACTTGTTTCTCAACCAATATAGACCACACCATATCCATTATTGTTATGTTTTTCCTCTCAATAGCTTTGTTTTGATGAGGAGTACAAGTTGCAGTCAATTGTCTACCTATGCCTTGAGTCCTCTTATTGTTGTTTGAGGTTGGTTTAATAGGCCGACATATGTCTGCATGAACAAGTTGAAGCTTGGTTGATGATCTACACAAACATTTTTTTGGCATAGCACTTCGATGTTGCTTTCCCACTAAGCAATATGTACATAGATCCTTTGGGCTCGTGATAGAGGGCAACCCATTAACCATCTTCTTTGAGGAAAGCATCCTTAAGCCATTATAGCTTAAATGACCAAATTGATAGCGCCAAAGATGAGATTCATTCTCTAACTCCATCTGAAAACATGTAGGATTTTTCGGTATCATAGTGGCTACCAAGAAAAACATCCTATTTCCACTCATTTCAATCTCCATTTTGAATGATAAACTTTACACTTCCCATTTTGAATCCAAATAGCTTGGCCTTTTCCTTAAAGTTGTCCTATACTTAATAGATTATTCTTGAGTTTATGAATGTAATAAACATATGAAATTACATGAGTAACTACATCAACATTCAAACGAACACTTCCTTCATCCTCAAAACTTCAAAATCTCTACGCAAGGCTTACAATTGCACTTTCTTCACCCTTATAAAACCTTGAAATTTTTTATTCATTGAATCCCAAATGTTTTTGGATGTGTCGTCACTAAGGATTGTGTCCAAAATTTCACGATTAATAGCTTGATGAAGATAATTTTTTATCTTTAAGTCTTTCAATTTCTGCTTCTCCATTAATTTAAGTTCTACCTCTGAAGATGCTGCTACATCTACTACTACTGAGATCCCTTTCTCTACAAGATTCCAATACTTTTTGGAACGAAGAAAGTTTTCGTTAATTTTGCCTAATAGTCATAGTGGCCATCAAATTTCGAAACTGCGGGTTGCACATACTTATTGTTACTACTTTCTGCCATTTCTTTTCTCACACTCTCTTTGAAAGAAATATGCAGTTTCTTTCCACACACTTACAATTGTTTCTCTCACATTCAATTATATCTAGGATAAGCCTATGTGAAGGAGTTCTGATACCAATAGT
Organism: Vigna umbellata; assembly: GCF_018835915.1. The sequence continues at coordinate 45,682 of NW_025909387.1, forward strand.
TGAACACAAAACAATACTTAAAGATATATCCTTAAGGAATGTGTCATTGAATATAAAATGATAGGTTGACTTTATAGCCATATAAATAAAACGATAACCATATCCACAATTTACATGCTCAATAATGTGGGTGGGTAAATAAAATCATCTAATCCTTATATGCATATTCCTAAGAATAGAACTACAACTAATAAATTATTTGACTGAATTGAAACAGAAAAATAACAAAGTAAAAGCAACAACTATATTTCCTAAGAATCAACAAATTACTTATGAGGCAGACCAAGGAGATAAAGGGGAGATGGAGAGAGGGGGAAGGCTTGGAATGGTATAGCCAACAAATTACTTATATTGAGGCAGACCAAGGAAATAAAGGGGGAGATGGAGAGAGGGTGAAGGTTTCGAATGGTATAATCTTAAACGATTACAGACATATAAATTTGAAAGTCATTCTTTTCTATAACAAAAAAATTAAATTTATATAACATTTAGATGACATCATTCATAAGACTTAATTTTAATATTCATGAGTGCAAAAGAAAAATGTACGAGTGAAAAATACCCTTGGACATTTTCTTTTTCTCTGTTTTAAGAAGATAATGCAAACATACCACCAACTACCACCCAAGTATTTGGTCTACCACCACATCCTTTACCTACCAAAGCCACCAACTACAACAGTAACTGTCTATATTAAAAAGTGAGAAGGAATATGGAAATTAATAGCAAATAAGCACAAAGAAAATGCGAGTTTATTACGGTAATTTATATAAGTATTAAATGTAATTTTAGTATTTTGATGTAAAATTAAAAATATTTTTTTAAATTTTTTTGATATATTTTAATTTTTAAAAATAAATTAATATAATTTTTTTTAATTTAATTATGTTAAATTTTTTTAACATATACAAAATTCAATATAATTAAAGTAAAATAATTATATTTATTTATTTTCAAAATTTGATAATTAAAATATATGAAAATTTCATAAAAATGAATTTCAGTTTTTCATAAAAATTTAAGAATTAAAAATATACTTAATCATTATATAATTTGGGTTGAAATGTGATTTGAAATTTTAAAATTAAAATCTATAAGTTAAATTAATATATAAAACCCTCTAGTTTTGCCAACATTTATTTTCTTATTTGGATTTCATAGTGTTATAAACTGCAAGTGTTTGTATATTTGTAAAATTGAAGCTACTGACTCAACAAGCTTTTTTCATAGGAAAATGATACTTGAACAACCATTTTTTGACAACATTTAGACACGCGCACACGTGTCAAAATCTGAGTGGTCCAGTTGGAAAAATTAAATGAAAATGGACCACTCAGATTTTGACACGTGTGCGCGTGTCTAAATGTTGTCAAAAATGGTTGTTCAAGTGTCATTTTCCTTTTTGATAATTGTAAGTTTGCTCTGTTTCAAATATTCTTTTAATAATTGGATATATTTTAAAATATATTATAAGATGAATAGTAGAACATACAATATAAAAATATAATAATTTAAGGAAACCAAATGTAATTTAAAGCATTGATCTATAACTAAAAATTATTATAAAATAAATAAAGATAACAACTATGCACTCCAAATAAAATTTATATTGAAATATTATATCAACATTAAATTTTGTTTCTATCATTTTATATATTATCAATTATTTTAGTAGAGATTTTTTTTATGAACTTATAATTTAATAGTTATCTATTAATAGCTTTTTACAAATGTTAATTTTTCAGCTTCTAACTAGTTTTTCTTAAACTTTAACCTATGTTAGCCAAGTAGCACAACATTTGTGGATAGGTAAAAGAGGATTGAATGTGATTTCTTTGATATAACTAAGCTCTATTCACTTCAATGGACTCTTCAAGCAAATTTGAAGAGACAGATTTAAGTGATAATTCATGTTCACTTTTAAGAATTTAAAAAGAAGGAAGAGCGAAGATTTGCGAAATACATTGCATTTTTTTATCTCTTCTGATGGAAAGGAATTTGCGTTAATTATTTATTAAAAGTCCATTTTACCTCTTCCATTTACAAGGTACATGATAATGATTGGTGGTAGACTTGAAATGAACATGGTAATGCAGAGAACCTAGGGGAGGAGTGCTCTATTGTTCTTTTTTACTTTATAATTTATCATCAGTTTATTCCATTTTTATTGAGGAATTAAAATACTGAAATAATTTTTTAATTTAAAATGATTTCTTTTTTTAATTACTTTATTCGGTTAAAATATTTTAAATATGAGTATTGAATAAAATAATACTTTATTCTTAAAAACGTATATTTTAAATATAATTATTTAATTTTACTTAAATACATTTTTTTCTATTTTAGAAAATAATTTTGATTTTTTTTCTCTTTATAATATGTTTTTATCAAAAAAATATATTATTAATAAATATAAATTTATATTATTTTTATCACAAAGGATATTTTGGTAATTTTCAATTTCTATCAATTAAACAATTTTTTTATCTGTCATATCAATCAAATCCTACACTAATTTTCACAAACTTTACTCCAAACTCCATTATTACTTACCTCCAAATCTACTCAAATAAACAACAAAAAATTTACCTTTAAATCCCTTCAAATCCATCAACTCACTCTCCTCCAAATCATCTCCTCCAAGTGAACAAAGCCTAAGAATAATACAAGGTAGGAGCTATGTTTTTATGAGTAGTTTTCATTTGATTTTAGGTGAGTTTTGAGGGAGTGGGGTAGTGAAATTTTGATTTGGGGGTTGGACACTCAAATGGTGAATTGTAATAGTTTAGGTAAGTCATTTGGGACTTGTTAGAGCCCCTAAGTTGCTTAAAACTTTGCCAAAAGTAGTAGAACAAGATTTGGGTCTATAAGTTGGTGTTTTGTAGATTTTGAAGTGTAATTTGTTTAGTAAACGCTTTAGAATGATGTTTGTAAGGTTTAGAAACAATTGACTAAGTTCAATTGAGTTTATAACACAATCTAGGAGGATTAGAAGTTGAGGAAAATGTTTGGAAGTTGTAAATTATGGGTAGATCGGGAAAATTTTGCAGATTTGTGCTACAGAATTATGCAGACTCGCTGAGCGAGTGGAGTCGCTCAGCGAGTGGTCATAGAGTCTGACACACTGTTTGATGATTCGCACAACGAGCAGGGACGCTGAGCAAGGGGTTGAGGTTTGGAAGCACTGTGAGTTTTATTCGATCAGCGAATGTGGTCACTAAGCGAGTGAGTTGGGGGTCTAGTACTACTGGTGTTTTATTCGCTCAGCGAGCTGGGTCGTTGAGCGAGTGGTTTGGAGTATGGGGTTACTGTTAGTGGATTCGCACAACGACCCAAATCGCTGTGCGAGAGAACTCTATGGTCGCTCAGCGAGTGTGTGTGCGTTGAGCGACTGGTCCAAGTTGTAATGTACTCTTTTCTTCCTTGTTCTTGACTGGTTTGAGTTATGTAATTGATACATTTGTGGATGATGTATGACTATGTATGAGTATTATAGGAGTATCAAAGTAAAGTGGATTGTTTCTAACAGTGTGGAAGATAATTCCAAGGAGGAATTTCTCAGTGGTGGTTGCAAAGTTTTGTAAGTATGAATATGGAAAGCTCAGTCTTGGAGTTCATCCTGACATTCTAATAATCAACTATTCTTAAGTAGAGAGGGGTGAGACATGTCGTGAGAATAGTAGGAGGTCCTAACCTAGGGGCTTTTCCTTGACCTAAGGTGAGTGATAACGGACTAATATTGTGTGGTAGCTTGGGGTGGGCCAGCTATTTCACCACAACAAGTGCATGAACTGTCATAACTACATATTCATACTAATCCGGATGGTCAAGTCAAAAAGTGGTGGTCATAAATAAAGTTTAATTTGAATTGATGTGCTGTGTGAGTATCTCATGAGAAATGTTTAATATTTATTCATATATCATTGTTTGTTTTCTTCTAGCTTACCCTTCTATCTGTGTTTGTGTTCTTCTAGCTTACCCTTATATTTGTGTTTGTGTTGTATGTTTTTTCTTGGTTCTCTCTTTGCTATGATCGTCCTATGGGTATGAGCAAAAGGAGATGAGGTATCTTTGGAGCATGTCCTTAACGGAGGTAATGCTGTAGAGTAGTTGTCTCCAGAGTAATATTTGTAAATAGTTTTGGTGTAAGATGTTTGTATATAAAGTTTAAATTTTATAGTTATTTTGGGATGACGGTAAGACTTTACTTTATATGATAGTAAATAACTGTTTTATTATATTTTTATTGTGTTGACTCTTTTAATATAATATTTATGTTATATTTTTGGGACGTTACATTAAATATATTAATTTATAATTATTTTGTTGCTTGTAAATCTATTACTTTTTGCATGTCTTTCCTTCTTTAATGATTTCTTTTAATATAATTAGTAACCTGTTTTATACACTGTTAGTATATATATGAATGGTGAATTTTTTTTTAAGATTGTATCATAGTAAAATATTATTTTATATATCTATATACACACAATTTTAACACATTTATTTATATTTAATCATGTTTTAGTTGTTAAATATTTTTTTAAAAAATTATTATGTGTATGGCATGTTTTTTCTGTGTGCCTCACTTGATTTTTTTTTTCAAATTTATGATACTTATATTATTGTTTTACAAATTTCAATAAATTTTGTTTTGAAGTGTTTTTAAAACATTTTTATGATATATATGTATATATAATGTCAGTTCAATAATTATTTGATTACCTTTTAATATTTTATTATAGATTATTTTTAAGAGACAACATCTTACAAATGCTTATGCAGAAATGTATCATATATCTCAAAATTGTCTGAGCAATAACATTATATATATATATATATATATATTGAGAAAATTAAAAGGAAAAATACAAATTTTAGGAACTATACAAGATTATAAACACATAAAATTAGATATAATTTGTACTTAAATAAAAAATCCTTTTAATAATTTTATTCCATGTAGGTAAAAATTTTAAATTACAAACAGTTAATTAAAATATAAAAATAAGATGTTAAAAATGTTTTAAAATAATAAATAATTAATTAAAATATTAGGAAAACTATATATTTTTTTAAACTACAGATACAAATGAAATATAAAAAATAAGTGTTAAAAATATTTAAAAATGGTAAATAATTAATGTAATTACTAGAAAAAAAATAAAAATTTTAGAGTTACAAAATTATGAATATATAAAATTAAGTATAATTTGTACTTAAATATTTTGTAAATAATTAACTATTCGAATGTAGATTAAAATTTGTAAACTAATAAAAGTAATTAAATTATAAAATTGAAAAATGAGTAAGTTGTAATAGTATTACGAAATAAAAATTAAGTAATTTTAATTAGAAATTTAAAGTATAACAAATTTTTATTCTTTAAAAAAAATAAAAATAAAAATATTATAAAAGTAAAATAAAAGTAAGGGTTAAATATGTTTTTAGTTCCTAAACTATTGGTCGTTTCTGGTTTTCATCCCTCTTTCAAAATAAGGTACAATTTGGTTCTCATTCTTTTCTGAAACGTTCGTTTTAGTCCTCGAAAACTAAACACTATATAAAAATTTGGTCCTCATTTAGCAACAAATGAGGACTAAAACCAAAATTCCAAGGATTAAAACGAACGTTTCGAAAAGAATGAGGACCAAATTGTACCTTACTTTAAAACAGGGACGAAAACAATAGTTAATAGTTTAGGGACAAAAACATATTTAACCTAAAAGTAATAATTATATATAAAAGTCTCTTTATATATATATATATATATATATATATATATGTATTTTTTTTTCTTTTATTGGAAATGACAGTGGCAGCAGAACCCATTTTGAATAAGTTGAAAAAGAATATCTCCAAGTTTTTGTGAAGAGATGTGAAAAAGAACATAATAGCATTAGTTGTTGTCCCCACTCACCCATAAATGTGAAGAAATTTGAACAAGACCCTTACCCGGTAGCCAGTTGCCACCAACCATAGTCTCTCACAGATCTACCATTGTATATGTGTCGGTACGTCTCTATATAACCACACCTCCACTCCTCACATTGCGCGCTTGCTCTATCTCTCCCTTCCTCACCTCATACCACTAAGGTACGACTATTGCTCTCGTTCCTTTCAATTCTTCCTTCCCTTTCCTTCTTGATGCTATAATTATAAAATGTTCCTAATTGGACTCAGGATTATTGCTTTCCATGCCTTTCTTTATAATTACACATCTGAATTTTACAACTAATGTAAAATGATGTAATGGCGAGAGATGGAGGTGTGAAATGTTGTTGTGTGAATAATCAATCTCTTATTGTTTTCCAATCCATTGTTGTTGGATCTAGCTGATCTGATCTACTTACTGCTTTGTTTGGCATGGTCTTAGCTATAAAAAAGGTAGAAAATGAAGATCATAGAGAAAATACGCGATGCCGCAGCTGATCCAAACAGGGTGGTGTTCTCCTTTGAGTTCTTCCCGCCCAAGACTGAGGATGGGGTGGACAATTTGTTTGAGAGGATGGACCGCATGGTGGCTCACAATCCCTCGTTTTGTGATATCACCTGGGGTGCTGGTGGAACCACAGCTGATCTAACATTGGAAATTGCCAACAGGATGCAGAACATTGTCTGTGTGGAGACCATGATGCACCTTACCTGCACTAACATGCCTGTTGAGAAGATAGACCATGCTCTCCAGACCATCAAGTCCAATGGCCTCCAGAATGTGCTTGCTCTTCGAGGTGACCCCCCACATGGCCAAGACAAATTTGTGCAGGTTGAAGGCGGCTTTGCCTGTGCACGCGATCTGGTACCAATTCCTTTCCCCTCCAATTTCCTCATATTTATATAATTTATTCTATTTTTGCCAATCTCAGCTCGGATAGTTAGAGAACCATAGCACCCTCACCCAGGTTCTCTTTTACCAATTCTAGACTTTGATGGTTTATAGCTATTTTCGTAGAAACCCTTTTTTAAGAAAAGATTTCAATTTTGCACAGACTGAGTCCTCTGTTATAATTTGTCAGAGTGTCATTTGTTATTCTATATTTGATCTGCTGGACCAAGAAGTTCTTGGTTGGAGTTGAATTGGCTTGCTTCTTTTGAGTTAGATTTGGATTGAAGTCTTGTGGATGGAAAAAATGTGTTTGGGGAGGGGAGACCCCACTAAAAGTGGGTCAGTCATGTTCCTTGATGGAAATTTGATATTGGCAAAGCACCTGGGTACTCTGCACTGTCTGAAAATACAAAGAATGGAAATTTTTAAATCCATTGTTAATGAGTTCTGGAACATTATACTGCATTCTTAGTGATGATAAAACCGTGGGCTTAGTTTCATAAAATTTGATACTAGCTGGTGATCCTGTTAGTTCAGTTTGTCTGGTCTTGAGTGCTGATTTTCAGGATGCTAATGTTTTTTGTAGGTGAAACACATCAGAGCTAAATATGGTGACTACTTTGGCATTACTGTTGCTGGTTATCCAGGTTACACACTTCTCATTATTTTCAACTTCATTATCTCATTCTGTTAAGTGCTTTTATGCTCCTTTTTCTGCCATCATTTTCTCTTACAATCTATAGTCTTTCTCTTCAGAGGCACATCCGGATGTTATAGGAAGTGATGGATTGGCTACAGCAGAAGGTTATCAAAAAGATCTTGAATACCTGAAGAGCAAGGTCTAGTTGTTGAATTAGAATATACCCATTTTGTGTTAAAAGTTTTTTTTTTTTTTTTTCAATTCTAGAATATAATTTAGGGAATTCTTTTAATCTGTGACTTTCTTTCTTAAACAAGAAGGGCAAAAAGAAAAAAAAAAAAACTTAAGAGAAATGCTGCATTCTTGGATAAACTTGGCTATTCTTCTTCTAAATGAAAATGAAATGTAGCAAGTGAGGGGTAGGCAGTGGTGAAGGATTCTTTTGCAAGGTATTTTTTTGTTGATCTCTCTACCTCTTCTTTGGGCCTCCTATTCTGAGTTCATGTTTTTTTTGCAGATCGATGCTGGAGCAGATGTGATTGTCACCCAGTTATTTTATGATACGGATACATTCCTGAAATTTGTGAATGACTGTCGCCAAATCGGAATAACTTGTCCTATTGTACCTGGAATTATGCCCATTAATAATTACAAGGGCTTTCTTCGTATGACTGGGTTTTGTAAAACCAAGGTAAGATTTTTTTTTATGTAGACCAAGTATTTAGTATTGGAAATGTTTAAAAGTCTCTAGGACGTTGTAGGATGGGGACTAAAGAAAGAATAAAAAGTAACTTGAATGTTAAATATTGATCTCTCTTTATACATGTATACTTGAAGAAAATATCAGTTGTTCTTTCAGAACATTATTAAAAAATAAACCTGAACATACACTGGGAGTAATGATTGATCCCATACTAGATTGTTGTGTTGGACGAGTGAACATATTTAACTAGTACTAGGGATGAATGTTAAGATAAAATGTTTTCACATAATATGTCTTTGTTACTTGGTATTCGTGTACTTGTCACTTTTTACCAATTTGTTATATTACTTAAATGCCATGGACTCTAATACATTGTTTTATTTTCAATGACATAATCTAGATACCAGCTGACATTATGTCTGCTCTAGAGCCTATCAAGGACAATGAAGAAGCTGTCAAGTCTTATGGAGTTCACTTGGGAACTGAAATGTGCAAAAAGATTTTATCTCATGGAATTAAGACATTGCATCTTTATACACTAAATATGGAGAAATCAGCATTAGCAATACTAATGGTTGGCTCCTATGGCATGCGATGTGTACATTTGTTATTTGTGGAAGACTTAACTTTTGAAAGTTGATATTAATGTTTACTGTTTCTTTTTTTCCTGGCAGAACCTTGGCTTAATTGAAGAGTCCAAAATTTCTAGATCCTTACCATGGAGACGTCCCACTAATGTTTTCCGTGTTAAAGAAGATGTCCGTCCAATCTTTTGGTATGTTACCTTTGCAATTGTCATGTCGTGTTCCATAACATGAGTGAATCGGTATGAAGGATTTCTTACTTTCCTTGTACAACTATTATAGGGCAAATCGTCCAAAAAGCTACATATCACGAACCATAGGATGGGACCAATACCCACATGGGCGTTGGGGTGATTCCTGTAACCCATCATATGGTGCATTAACTGATTACCAGGTGCTCGCGGTTGCTTACTGATTTTATTTTTATGTATGTTATTTAACACTTTTATTTTCTTTCCCAGAGGATAAAAAGGTCTCTACACTATCGGTAGATCAAAATTGATTGTTTAACAGTAGACCATTTATTTAAAATTAAATTTTATTATTTCTTTGTGGAGAAACTAAAAGTGCAATGCATCAATCCAAATGGGAAACATACTGCAGTGATGGATCTAATAAGAATTGTTCGAGGTTTTGAATTGTGGTCACAATTGTGTTGATATTCAAATGTGGAAAGTTGTTGACAAATGTAGTTGATGCAATCCCAATTATGATTCTGATGCCGATACGGTAACCTCCAAAACCACAATATTGTGGCTACAATTATGGTTGTAGTGTAAATTGCAATTTGAAACCTTGGATTTCATGTGAATTATATTAGTTGCCCTACATTGAAAATCAAGGGTTTGCGTAGCATATATTGTTTTTTGTGATTATGATGCTGTATAAACTTTGTTTTGAAAAAAATGAATAGAAAGGTCATATTGCAAAGCCTAATTACTTTTTCATGCAAAGCCTAAAACAGATGGGAAAGGAAACAAGGCAGAAGCAGAAGTGTTAAAACTACATTGAAGCTTTTAGAAATTGGTACTTGTTATTTGATAGGGCTAGAATTCATCGTTTTTTTCTTGTAGTTCATGAGACCACGTGCACGGGACAAGAAGCTTATTGAAGAATGGGTAGTTCCCTTGAAAAGCGTTGAAGATATATATGAGGTGGAGTTATTTTTTCACTTCGAGCATTGCTAGAGTAATCTTGTTAACACTTAAACGTCATCTAAATTTACCCCCTTTGTTATATACCAGCGGTTCAGAATGTACTGCATTGGAAAGTTGAGAACCAACCCTTGGTCAGAATTAGATGGTCTTCAGCCAGAGACAAAGATCATCAATGAGCAGCTGGAGAGGATTAACGCAAAAGGCTTCCTCACAATCAATAGCCAGCCAGCTGTTAATGGGGAAAAGTCGGATTCTCTTACTGTAGGTGGGTGTAAAGGAAGTTTATTTTTATTTATGCATGATATTATCTGGTCGTAGGTTTACAGTATTTTAGTTTGTACTAGCTATAGAAAGATGCCTAACTTTCTGATTCAAGTTAGATAGTTGAACATTTCTATAGGTTTTCATTTTGGAATGAGTTAGAAGGTGTTAGGTACTTGTGGCAGGCTGGAAGCACAAACAACTACAGTTACTTGTGTCCGGACCATGGTTATGGTCAAATGTGCAACATTTGTTAGAGGTATGATTAGAATACTCGCTACAAGATTTTGACAATCATCTACCTTTTAGCTAGTTTATGGGATTCAGAGCCTAAAGTATTGGTGTTAGGTTACCTGCACATGTCCAGTTCTGGGATATGGGAGTATGCTAAGATGTCTAGCTAGCAATATTGCCAAAATATTCCCTACAAGAATCGCACAATCCTATTCCATTGAGCTAGGTTTTAGGGTTGAGTAAGGCTCATTTCCTTCCCCAATACTTTGATACCTTTTTCTATTTCTATCATTTATTTACTAGTTGTCAAAGAGGCTACTAACAGTTAGGTTGATTACCCTTTGAACATGGTCTTCCAGTAGGTATCTTTGGTTCAAATTTTCAACAACGATAAGTAGGCATGTTAACTTTTAGCACTGGCTGTCGGATTTCTGTCCTGTCTTTATTCATAACCTGAATATTGAAGCCTGTGATTGGATTAAATAGGGAATTCTATTGAAGCAAATCTAAATTCAAAGCATGGAATCCAGCCTTTTTAATTTCTTATTTTTGTCTCTGCAGATCTGTTTTTTTTTTTTTTTATAATTTCCTAGTAATTTCTTTTTCATGCTTCTTGTTGGTTTGCTAAATCTGATGCTGTTGCTAATGGATAAATAGTATGGTGCCACAATTCGGAATGTGACTACACAAGGGGAAATGTAGTTATGTTATATTTCTAATTTCTTTTCCTTATTTTTTGTTAGTAAAAGTTACATCATGTCGAATCTGGTGTTTACCGATATGATTTTTGTTTGTTAAATTTATATTACAGATACAGTGGTATAGTGTTTTATTGATTACTTTATATTGTTTATAGCCTAAAATCCTAAACTAACTTTTAGCCGATTAGGAAATAGTACTGAACTTACGGCCAGATAACGGGAAGGGTTTTGTTTCAATTTTTGGATCAGGATTCTTGAGTGAGATGTGGCTATACCACTTTATATTGACTATACTTGTAAAATGAAAAAGGAAGATTGAACAGAACATTGAAAACAAAATAGGGATTCAGAATATATTGAGATTTTCCGAGCAGAATATCCAGTGAATTTTATGACTGAGGGTATTGATATCTTGTCCGTATTTGTGTGTTTACGATAAATTATACACTAAATCCTTCGTTTTTGATATATGGCCTAGGCTGGGGTGGACCTGGTGGGTATGTTTATCAGAAGGCATATGTAGAGTTCTTCTGCTCCAAGGAAAAGCTGGATACACTTGTTGATAAATGCAAGGATCGAATCTCTTTAACTTATATGGCAGTGAATAAAGAAGGGAGCTGGAGTTCTAATGTGGGTCAAACTGATGTTAATGCTGTGACATGGGGTGTCTTCCCAGCTAAGGAGATAAAACAACCAACCATTGTGGATCCTGTCAGTTTTAATGTATGGAAGGATGAGGCATTTGAAATTTGGTCAAGAGGATGGGCCAGCTTGTACCCTGAGGGTGATGCATCCAGGAAATTTGTTGAAGAGGTTGGTTCATAAGGCTATGGTCCTGTAAAACCTGTGTATTTGATGGCATTGCCGTGTTTTTGTTTTCAGCTACAAGCTAGAGCTTTGATAATTCTTTCTGTGTCACAGGTGGGTGGAAGCTACTTCTTGGTCAGTTTGGTGGACAACGATTACATCAATGGTGATCTTTTTGCGGCCTTTGCAGATTTCTGACTGAAGCTTCTTATTTATTCGTTCTTTCACTTGGTTGTCAAGTTATTTTCCTTTTTCTTTTCTTCTTCTCAATATGATGATCCGTGTAACACATGGTTGAAGTGGCAAATTATTTTTAGGGTATGTTTGTGTCCCATGCGTCTTTGTTTTGTCATTCTTCATAGTGCCAGGATGAGTTTGATGGTTGTATACGACCGGATTCCTGTTTCTTATATTTACATGAGTGAACTGTAAAAGTAAAAGATTAAAGTCTCGTGCCTTTTATATTTTGCCCCCTATTTCTTTGTTTCAGGCAACCTCGTCGTCCTATGTTGACACTTGAGAAAGATATCAGATGTATTCCAATTGCTAATTAGTTGATATCCTCGCTTTAGCATCTGCGTCGGCTGTCTATTAGGAAAATTTAATAATCCGATGTGAAAATTTGGGAAATAAATTAACAGAAAAAAAATTACATAAAAGGCAAGGCTATTAAAGCTTCTATGTTTGATTAATGTATTAATTAGGTTTTCACTTTTATTAGAAGGTGTTTTTTATATATAACTTAACGTGAAGCACTTTACGGTGAAGAATAAAGAGTCTAAAACTATTATACAGTTGTGTGTGTGTGTCTATATATATATATATATATATATATATATATATATATATATATATATATATATATATATATATATATATTAGTGAAAAAAAGGCAAGGCTATTAAAGCTTCTATGTTTGTGATATAATGTATTAATTAGGTTTTCACTTTTATTAGAAGGTGTTTTTTATATATAACTTAACGTGAAGCACTTTACGGTGAAAAGTAAAGAGTCTAAAACTATTATACAGTTGTGTGTGTGTGTCTAT